>JAMXBC010000274.1:0-30478 GCA_024138005.1 Lumnitzera racemosa | reverse complement strand
GCACTTCTTTTGAAGGTCCGCGCCGCTCGCCGCCGCCGAAGCCGCCGCCGCCGCCTCCGAAGAACCGCGAGAATAGGTCGAATGGATCATGTCCGCCAGGGCCGCCGCGTCCGCCGCTCTGCTTGTGCTTCTCGAGCCCGTCGTGCCCGTACTTGTCGTAGATCTGCCGCAGCTCCGGCTGCGACAGCGCGTCGTATGCGTTGCTGATCTCGACAAACTTGGCTGCCGCCTTGTCGTCGCCCGAGTGCTTGTCCGGGTGCCACTGCTTCGACAGCTTGCGGTATGCTTTCTTCAATTCTTTTTCGGTTGCGCTGCGCGACACGCCGAGCACCTTGTAGTAGTCCTCTGCGGCGAGAGTGAGCACCGCCAGCGCCAGCAGCAGCAGCAGCACACGCTCAGCAAGCCGGGACGCTGCATCCTGCCGGTCGTCCGCGGTGTCGTCTCTGCGCTTCCGTTATCCGTCGACCATCTAGCAGGCCTCGACGATCCGCAGTGACTGTAAAACGACGAAACGCAAAGAGACAGATTGCGGAATATCGAGGCGCCGGAGTCGACTCCGAGTATCTCCTCGACAGCTTGGCGCCGGCCAATGCGCGGCGGCCTTTTGCCGACCTCACGTCTCGCCGTCATCTCGGGCCTAGCTTGTCCTCTCTGTCGAGCTCCTCCGTCAGTTCTTTTTTTGCCCGTCTCTTCAGCACAGCGCCGCCTTTCCAACACAGCATGGCATCGAAGCTCGTCCGCTGGTCCGCCTGGCCGGCGCCGGCGCGCGCCGCAGCTCCTCGCGCGCGGCCCCGGCGGCCGTCGCGCGCGCCGCACCGCGCCGCGCCTTCCCGCGACCGCCGGCGCCCGCAGCGACGTCCTCCAAGTCGTATGTCCCTTCTTTGTTCTTTGAAGCGCCCTGCGCAAGGGCTACACGTGGCCACACGCGGCGACACAGAAGAGAGAGCTAACGGCGAGAAGCACCGCAACACGGAGGACAACAACCCGGACATCCCCTTCGCCTTCAACGAGGTCAACAAAGGGCTCATCGACGAGATCGTGTCGCGGTATCCGTCGCAGTACAAGAAGGCGGCGGTGATGCCGCTGCTGGACCTGGGCCAGCGGCAGCACGGCTTCTGCAGCATCAGCGTCATGAACGAGGTCGCGCGGATCCTGCAGATGCCGCCGATGCGCGTGTACGAGGTCGCCACCTTCTACACCATGTACAACCGCACGCCCGTCGGCAAGTACCACCTGCAGCTCTGCACCACGGTTCGTCGTCTCTCCTATGTCTTTCAACCATCGAAGAACAGCAAAGACTGACGAACGATAAGACGCCGTGCCAGCTGGGCGGCGTCGGGTCGGACAAGATCCTGGCCGCGATCGAGTCGCACCTGGGGATCCACGCGGGGCAGACGACCGCAGACGGCGTCTTCACGCTGACCGAGGTCGAGTGCCTGGGCGCGTGCGTGAACGCGCCGATGGTGCAGATCAACGACGACTACTACGAGGACCTGACGCCCGAGTCGACGGTGACGCTGCTGAAGGCGCTCAAGGCGGCGGCGGACACGGCGGGTGCCTCGGGCGGCGCCGCCGGCATCTCCGACGGTGCGTGCTTGTCATCGTGAGGGAGACGATAAGAGCTAACAGAAACAGGCGCCGCGGCGACGTCGAGCGGGGACCACGCGTGCAGGGCCAGGGCCGCGGGTATGCCGACGGCGGCGTCAAGATGCCGTCGCCGGGCCCGCTCAGCGGGCGCAAGTCGTGCGAGAACCTGCACGGCATCACCTCGCTGCACACGGTCGAGGAGTGGGACGGCAGCAAGATGCGCAAGGACGGCGCGCTGTGAGCCGTCGTTCGCACAGTGTACTCGTAACTCTTTACGCATTGTCTGTCTCCTTGTTCCTGCAAGTTCATACCGTGCTCGAGTGGATGATCAAGGCGTGAGTGCATTCGCGCGTGTGAGGACACAGGCGGAGCTATATACAGCCAGCGCGGAGCGCTCGCGGGAGGGGAAAGGCCGCGCTGTTGCTGCAGCGCATCGGCAGGGCGGAGAGGAACGGGGAGCGCGACAAGTACAGCGAGGGGAGTCCGGCGAGCGGGACGGGCAGGGGTAGGGGAGACTTTTTGCGCGGCGGGCGTGTCCAACGCCACAGAACAGATGTACGCCTGCGCCCAGCAAACCATCGAACCAGCAAACGCCAACGCGCGCAGAAGAATCAGGAATCAAAGTCGGAGCTGTCGTCAGGGTCGTCGTGGTCGTCGGAGGAGGAGCCGTCGCCGAGGCCCTCCCAGGCCTCTTCGGCGCGCATCACGGCGCGGTCGAAAGCCGCAGCGTCCGCGTCAGCCTCGTCTTCATCAGAGGAAGAGCTGTCCATGTCCGTGTCGCCGGCGTCGTCGGGCCCGAGGGAGATGAACGCGGGCACGGCGTTGGAAAGGGCGTGGCGTAGGCCTGCGGCGTGATGCCGCGGCGGGCGGGCTCGGCGGCGCTGCTGGGCGGCAGCGCGTAGCTGACGCGCGGGCTGGGCGGCTCGCGGCTGCGGCGCGGCGTCAGGTCGCGCGGGCCGCCGCCATTGTAGGCGCTGTACGGCGAGCGCGACATGCGGCGCCGCTTGACGGCCGCCTTGTGCTGCGACGCCGACAGCATCGTCTGGTCGAACGAGGCGACCTGCCGCTTGCTGTGCGGCGGCGGCGCGGCTTCGAGCTCGGCCTGCTGCGACGGCAGCGACGTCGTGCGCCGCATGGCCGGCGCGGATGACGATGCGGGAAACTCGGACAGCGGCGTGATCGGCGTCTGCCGCACGTGCACCGTCACCTCGTCTACGCGCGAGTCCGCGTGCGAGTCCTCTGAGAGGAAGCCCTCGTCTTCAGCATCGTCGTCGTTGTCCGCCTCGGACATGTGCGAGTCTTGAGGCGAAAGAGGGTGAGACGAGGCGAAGGACCCTTCGAAGCCGACGGCGCTGTCGAGCGACGCAAACGAAGACTTTGCGCTCACAGGCGGGTCGATGCGCTCGTCGGTCGCCCAGCACGGCTCCAGCGCGTCCGCCTCGCCGACCTGTCCCCGCGGAAAGCTCTGACTCTGGCTGGAAACGAGGGAGCTCGCGTAGGGTCTGCCAGTGGCAGCCGCGCTCTTTCTGGCGGTACGCCTCGGCGTGGGTGACGAACAGCACGCGCGATCCGACGGACGGCCGCTTCATCAGGACGCTGTCGTCGAGGAAGCTGGCTGTCCACAGGGCCGGCGTGGCCAGCTCCGAGTCTGACAGGAACCGCAGACGCGACGACCTTGTGCACCTTTCTAAGAGGCACAAAGGCGCCGCGCAGGCCCAGGAGGGCAGCCGAAGACTGCGACGGCTGCGACAGGACGTCTTGGAAAGTCGCGACCATGGCGCGGTGAAAGTCGCGCGCGTCCCGGCCGGCGAGGCTGATGTTCCTAACAAAGCCGCGGCTGCGGAGGCGCTCAAAGACGCGGCCACCGGTGCCGGCGGTGGCGGCGCAGGCCCTCGGCCACAGCCAGCCGTCGCGATCCGTGGCCGAGTATTCGTCGCAGTGCTGCTCGGCGGATTGCGAGGCCTGCGAGAAGACGCTAGAGGCTTGCGACGCCTCGTGCCCGGTCTGCCACAGCCCCCGCAGGTCGCGGCCCCAGGGCAGGAAGACAACCTCGACAGCCCACGGCTGAGCGGCAGTCGGCCCGGCCAGCCCTTCCAAACTCAAAAGACGACCTTCGAGCTCCTTCAGCCGCTCGATGGCTGTGATGTGCGCGGCTTTTGCAGAGCCACGCGAAGAGACGTCACTCGCCACGCTTGTAAAGGAAGCGTTGACATCCTGGGCCGTCCGGGCGCGCGAGGCACCGTCATTCTCCACCGCGGTCTTGAACCGCTCGAGCTCGTCCACCTGGCCCTCGAGCTCCGTCATGCGGCCGTCAAAGAGGTCCATCTGTTCAGCCAGCCCATCGACCGAGGCGTGCGAAAAGGAAAGACTCTCGATAGCGTCGAGGCGCTTGCTGACGTTGCGCAAGAACGTGCGCGTCTCCTGCACGCTGGCCCGAATGACGTCGAACTGCGCGGCGAATTCGCGGTCGCGCGGTGGCGTAGACTTCGGAGTGGCAGACGCTCGCTGCGGGCGTGTTGGGGTGGTGTGGTTTGCATTGTACTCGCGCAGGGCATCGACGTGGGCACGCGGGATATCGCCGTGCTCCATGGCCGGCGTGCCGCGCATGCTTGGCGTGGCAACTTCGGTGGCGCTCTGGGCGGCGTCTGTTGCGTTCCACAACGGAACCTGCGGCAGGCTGCCTAGATCCAGCGGCGGCACCGGTTGCGTTGGATGAGCTTTGACAGGCCCGGCGACTGACGGCGCGGTGACCGACGGGGCAGTGGATCCGTAGCGCGTCGACGGCAGCTCGCGGCCCCGATCAGACATGCCCGGGAGGTTCCACATGGCGCTCGCAGGTAGGACAGCCGGCTGCTTGGCAAGCTGGCTGACGGACAAGCCCAGGCCGAAAGCTTCGGGAGCGACGACAGCTGCGGCCGGCGGCTGCATCTGCTGAGAGGCACGCATAGCCGGGTCAAAGTCGAGAGTGAAATCAGGCAGCATTGCGTCGACGGCCTGGGACATGTGCAGCGAGGGCAAGGACGGCTGCCGCGCGTGACGCTGCGAGGTCACGCTCGTGGGGCTCCCGGCGGCAACCTGTCCGGCGACAGCACCATTGTCGTCGCTGTGGAAGCAGGCGTGGTGACCGCAGAAGCACCAAGCCTGGCTCTGCGCCAGCGGTGCGCCAGACGGCTCGACTGCATCCTGGGCCTGGTTGAGCCAAAAGCGGCGGCAGCCGCAAGTGCGCGTGTGGCGGCCGAGCGACAGGTCGCGAAAGTTGCAGGCGCCGCTGGGCAGGGCGGCTCTGCCGGTCGCGGCCGGACTCAGAGCCGCGCTTGTGCGACGCTGCGCTGGCGCCGAGCGCCGAGAGGCGAGCGACTGGCCATGCATCCCCCGGTCGCATGCTCTGCAACTGGGTTTGTTCTCTGGTTGTAGTGTTCCGTGTGTGAGAGGATGAGACGACCGGCGGTGCGCAAAGTGGAGACGAGAGATCGAGCGGGACTCGATGGACGGACTCGACAGGAGGGTGATACAGGAAAGTTGTTTGGGCACAACACCGCGCAGGCTCAGAGCTTGACGGCCAGAAGAGCTGCACGGCTCGCGAAACAGGAGGGAAACTGACAATGCGCGGCGCTGCAAAAGAATAAAGAGGAAGATGATGGCGGGACGGGGGAAGCGATGCTGAAAAGCCAGGCCGCAACGGCGAGGGCAAGTCAGAAGAAGCAGGAAAAAAAGAGGCATCACGAGCTTCTCCAGGCGAGCGTGATAGACGACGGCAGGACAGATGGGCAGCACGCCCAAAGCGGACGGGCAGCGTCCCGGACGACTGGGAGCCGGCGGGAACAGGACGCGACGGCGTCTGCGGAAGGCCGGATGTCTCAGCGACTCGCGCGCGCTTGCGGCGGTGATTGGCCGCGCGGCACCCTGGCCTGTTGGCGCCGCGCTCAATGGGCGGGCGTGAAAAGGAATTCGGCACATCGCGCCGGCGGACCGCGGCGCGCCGCCCGTGGTGCAGCGGCCCGCCGGCGTGCGTCCTTACGCGCCCCCGTTTGTGTCCTCTCGATCCAGCGCGGTCGTCACTTGTTCTCTTGGCTCCTTTTGACATTAGACTGTCGTGGCAGTCGTAGTAGCAGGAGTGCATGAGCGGGCGCCCGTACAGGTGACTGGTTCCATAGCTCCAGGAAGACTTTTCAGAAAAGAGCTGCCCTGCAGTGGTCGATCTCTGAGCGATGCAGCAGGTGGGATGGTCCTAGATCTCCAGATCCGGGATACGCGCGGCCAAGAAGGGCACGTGCACAGGTCTGCCTGGCGATGTCGATCGCGTGCTTGATTGGAGATGATAACCCGCCTTGTCAGTCATCCATCCAAGCCTGAAGCTACCGTCGCAGACGCTGCATGTCCAAGGCAACGTCAGTGGTGTTGACTCTGGTGGATCGTCTGCTGGTAGTCTGGCATCTTTTGCAGAGGGAACGAGGAGAGGTACAAAATGCAAAGCCGTCATCATTTCAAGTCAGAGCCAAGAAGTAACAGGAGAATCCAAAGAGCATGCTGCATCGTGCCAAAAGAAAAGTCGTGTGGTCGTCACTCGTGACTCGGGGCGCACCAGCACTATTCGCCACCCTCAGCTCGGATCAGCGCCTGCCAGAGCTGCTACCGCCGCCGCCGCCGCCGCCGGTGTTGCCAAAGCGCTGGCCGAGACGTCGCCGAGGCTGGACGAAAGAAGCGGTCGATGCCCTGCCTGAGCATGTCCTGCAGCCGGTCGGCCGCAGGGTCATCGCCGCGCTCGGGCTTTTGCGGCCGTTGCCGGTCGAAGCGCGCAGGTAGCTCGATCGTCTGGTCGGACAAGACCGACGCAGGCGACGAGGCGCGCGCGCGCCGTGACGTCTCCGGGCTGCTGCGCGTCCGCCGCGGTCCTCGTGCGTTGTCGTCGTCGTTGTGCATGCGAGGTCGGCGGGCGATCACTGGGCCCCCTGTCTGTCGTTCGCCGCGGCACACCTGACCTGTCGCGTGTGGGAGCATTATGCGCAGTCGCTATGTCTAGATAACTCAGAGTCAGCATCACAGGATCACGATCGACAAAGGGGGTCGCGCTCGAGCTGGACAGACCGGCTGCAGCAGACTCGCGGCCGGGTCGCGGAGATCCGGTAGAGTCACTCACATGGTTGGGCGGCCCGCCGGGGCCAGGCTGCGGGCCGCCTTGCGGCGGCTGGTAGCCGTAGCCTTGCTGGTAGTCCTGCGTTGGCGGCTGGTACCCGCCGCCGCCGCCGTACTGCTGCTGGGGCTGCTGGTAAGGCTGCTGGTAAGGCTGCTGGTAGGGCTGCTGGCTGGGCGCGTAGCGGTTCTCGGTCGGGCTGTACGGTGCTGGTACTCGTTCGCGGGCTGCATCACCGGCGGCTCCTGCGCGTACGGGCCGAAGCTGTACGGTGCCGCGCCTGACGGCGGCGGGGTCGCGAGTCGATTCGCTCTCCCTCTGCGCCTATCTCGCTGTCAGCCGTGTTGAAATTTGGTAATACAGACAAAGAAAACCCACGTCGTCGCTCGCGCTCGGCGATCTTGCGTTCGCGGCGGCGCGAGGCTTCCATGGCAGCGCTGCCGCCGACACCGGCCGCGGTCGCATCCGAGGCGGCGTCCGGGTCGACGGAGCGGCTGCGGCGCTGATCGTGCTCGATCGGGCTGCCGCCGTACTCGATCAAGTTGTCCTGGTCGCCGCGGACGTCGCCGCGAAAGGTCGAGACGGACGGGTGGCGCGAGGGGCCGCGGCTGGTGGAGCGGCCGACGGAGCGGCCGCGGCTCTCGGCACGCTTGCGCTCCTTTTTAGCCTTCTGGTTTTCGTACAGACCGGCGAGGGCGGCGCCGACGAGGCCGGTCCGACGACGGGCGCGGCGCGCTGCAGGCGCGACTTGGACTTGTCGCGCGGGCGCGACTTGCTGCGTGCGTGCTCCCAGAGTCCAGCAGCGGCGGCGCTGACGAGCCGGCCTTGGCGATGGTGTTGTTGCGGTGCTTCGGGTTCTGCGCCGAGTCGCTCCACGAGCTGCTGCGGCTGCGGCTGCGTGGGCCGACGGACGAGCGGCGCTGCCGGGAACGGCTCCGGCGCTCGTCGCCTGCGCCCTTTTGTTTCCGAGTCGCGGCGTACGTGGCAAGCGCGCCGAGTGCGGCGACACCCGCCAGCTTGGCCCAGTTCTTCTCATGTGAGCCCGAGCGGGAGCGCGACTGTGAGTGCCGGCGATAGTCGTCGAGGTGCCGGCCGCGGAATTCCTGAAAGCGCTCGCGCGAGTCGGAGCGCGAGCGCGAACGGTGCTTGCTGCGGGGCGCGCGTGATGAGCTCTGCGCCGACGGCTCCCAGAGCCGCGCCGCCAGCGTACTTGCCGATGCTGCGCGCGCGGCTGCGGCTGCGGCCGTCCTTGTTGCGCTTGTTTAGCAGAGCGGCGGCGCCGAGGCCGACGAGGGCGCCCTCAGCAAGATGCCGGCCATGGTGGGGGCTCTCGTCGCGCAAGCCGTAGCCCTCCTCCTCGACGGTGGCGCTTGTAGTAGACCTCGCTATCCTCGACGTCGCGGCGGCCGCGGCTGTACTGCGCCACGCTGTCCCTCGGGCGCGTGTCCCTGCGGTAGTCGCGGTTATCTTCTACATCCTCGCGGTTCCTGCGCGCGATTTCACGCGTCGTCTTTTGGAAGTAGTAGTCGTCTTCTTCCTCGCGCTTGGAGACGGCGGTGCCGGCCTCGCTCTTGCGCTCGACCAGCTCCAGCTTTGTGTCCTTTTCCTCTTCGTGCACGCTCTCCGACTTGCGCGAGGAGGACGAGGAAGAAGAGCGGGAGCGCTCGCGGCGGTGGTGGTGGCGGTGCTTGCCGCCCTCGCGGATCACAATCGGCGCCGGCGCCTCGTTCTTGATGATGATGGTCTGCGCGTTGTCGTGCGTGCGCTCCGGCTGCGCATAATACTCTGTCGAGCGCGTGTATCTGTCAGGTCGTAGTCGTCGCGGTAGCGGCGGGCAGGCTCGCGCGAGGCGTCACGGCGCACGACGACCTCGCGCACGGTCGTCTCTTCAGGCTCGCGCCGCCAGTACTCGCGGTCGTAGTCGCCGCGGCTGACCTCGCGCTCGTAACGGCCCGTACCTCGGAGCGGTCGCGGCCGCGGTCCGGCGAGCGCTCGCGGCGGACGGTGCGCACGTCGACCTCGATCTTGCGGTCGTCCTCCTCATACCGGCTTGACGTGTCTTCGCCGCTGCCGCCGTAGCGGTTATTTTTCACAATCGTGCTCGGCCGGGACTCGTCGCGGCCGTACGACGACCGCGCGTCCCAGCGGTCGCGCTCGCGCACCGATACCGTGGACATTGTTGCGATCGATCTTTTCTCCTGTTGGACGGGGAAGGACAAGCGGCCGGTGGAGGGGCGGGGGTTGGCTTTGAGCCTGCGACCCCCACGTCGTCGTCTCGTCGCTCGCGCGGGCGCTCTCGTTTCGCCGGGACTGAGTCGACTTTGGCCAGCTGAGGTGGTACGCGACACTGTCGGCGGCAAGTCGGCGAACAGTCAGGTGGCGGTGGAGGTGAAAGGTCAGGCGATGTTGCCCGCCGTCGGCTTTGTGCACAGCCACCCGGCGCAATCCAGCGGCGGCCGTGGTGTTGCCTGCACGTGCGATGACGTTGCCCGTGAGTCACCCTTTCTGTTGCCCGGAACGGTGCTATATCGAGAGCTGAAAGACGCGACCTTAATGACCTGGAAGATGGTTCCAGGACCACCTAAATTGCAGCAGACCAAAGCCTAGAAACTCGAGGCACCTGCAGCTATGATGATAGAGACTCACAGGGATGGACAGTGCAGAGACAGGTCTACGCGGCGCTAGCAGGTCTCCGCACTCTAGCCGCATCCCAGGCGCGCCGGCCAGGACGAGAAGAGCAGCGAAGCGCGGGCCGCGCCCAATCAGGCGGCGCGCTTTATCAAGCCTCGGCTACTGCGCGCGCACGCGAGCGGGCTGTCAAGATCGAGTATATACGCGCCTCGCTCGCTCGCCGGCCTGCGTCTGCTTTTGTATATCATCGCCTGCGTCTCGTCGTCTTACGCGTGCCTAATATCACAGCAGGTGGGTGAGAAGCATGCGTTTATCGCACAGACAGCAGCGGGCAAGACTGACAGCGGCGTAGAGCCCATTGGAATCGCCACTTCGAAACAGCACCGCAGCAGCCATGTCGCAGTCGTACAGCGCAAAGGACGTCGAAGGCCACGCCAAGGACCTGTGGATCATCATCGACGGCGGCGTGTACGACCTCTCCGGTGCGTTTATCTGTCATGCAACCGTCAACAAACAGAAGAGAGACTAACGACAGAGAACAGGCTTCCAGGACGACCACCCGGGCGGCAAGAAGATCCTGACGCGCGTGGCCGGCAAGGACGCCAGCAAGCAGTTCTGGAAGTACCACAACGAGGGCATCCTCAAGAAGTACCAGCCCAAGCTCAAGATCGGCGACCTCTCCGAGTCGGCCAAGCTGTGAGGCAAATTCTAACGCACCGTTGACGATCCGTCTCTTCGACTTGCTCCTGTGTGTGATATAAGATTTCTGCTCATCACTCAATGCTGTTATTGCGGCCTCGCCGTCGGCCTGTTCATCACGAGAGGCAGCACCGCTGGCGAGGTCCTCGCGGGACAGGCTACCGCGGCCGCGGGCACGTGAGCCGCGAGGCCGGCCCCGCGCGGACGCCCCCTCGGCCTCGCCGGCGCTCCTGCAGGCGCTGGCTCATTGTTCGTTCCTTCGTCGACATTCTTTCCGTCGACTCTAGACTCGTCGGCCCTGCTAGCTTGCGCTCTGCGGCATCCTCTGGGCCGGCCGCGCGGTCGGCCGCGTGGTCTCGCGGCCGTGGTATCTGCAGCCACGGTGTCTGCGGCCGCGGTGTTGCTATCCTCAGCCCCGTCGAGCTTACGGACTGACCCTTGCACCGCTGCTGCTCTCCCGCTGCCGCGCGGTCTGCCTCGCGGTCTGCCGCGTGGTCGGCCGCGAGCTCGGCCTGAGCCTCTGCCCTAGCGCTGCTCTTCGGTGCCTCCGGCTCGGCTCCATTCTCACGTGGCGCGCTCTGCTCTGCACGAGTCGTCTCCTCGTCGTCACTCAAGTCGCCCGCGTGCTGCCCGTTCTGAGGTGGCCGTAGAGTCTCGCTGTTGCTCCGCAGCGGCGTCAGCCAGTATAGACAATCCATCGTGCGCTGGCACGCCGCGCAAATTCGTCGCCGCTGGGTGGTAAAGACTCGGCGCGCTGTCGGCGGTCTGGTAGGCGCAGATGTGCGCAGCATCGGAACCACAAACGTTGCGCGCTCTGGCTGTCCGCGTTCAGCTGAGCGGACGGAAGCTGAAAGGGCACATTCGTCCTCTGCAGGCTCCTCGTCGGGCTGCTCATCCTCGTCTGCACCGTTGAGATGGACATTGTCGCCGCCATCTTCCTCGGACTGGTCATCCTGATCAGAGGTTGAGGCAGACTTCTGCGCGCCTGGCGCAGAGGCCGTCTTTCGCGACCGCCGCGCCCGCTTGCCGGGCTTCTGCGGCAGGACCATCGAGTCCAGAAACGACTCGGGCGAGACGGAGCGCATGCGCTTCTGGATCTTGGCAGGCAGCGGTGCAGCCGTGGCAGCGGGCGCGGCACCGCACGCAGCCGGCGCTTTGCTTTGGTCCGGCCGCTGCACGGGTATGGCACCGTGTCCGTCTCGCCGAGGCCGTGCTTGATCTGCGCCAGCCGCGCGAGGAATGACTGCCCGCCGTGCACGGCCGGTGCATGTCTTCGTCCTCGTCTTCCTCGTCTTCTGCCGCTTTCGTGCCCTTTGCCGCATTAGAAGGACCATTGACTTGCTCGGGAAACACCCTCGAGCGGTACCAGAACACCGGCCGCGCGACGAGAGCAGAGGCGTGACCGCGACGGACGTCAAAGTCTGGCGTCGACAGCGGCGCCGTCGGGTCGGCACGTACGTGTCGCGCGCATTCTGCCGCAGCAGCTGCCCCGTGCCCATCGCTGTGCCCAGGTGCAGTGGAAGACGTCCTCGCCGACCGCGATCACGGGTGCTGTTCGCCCAGCCGCGCGGCCTGCAGCAGCTGACCCGCAAACGGGTCCGTCTGAGGCTCTGTCTGCGCTGCATCGGTGCTGCTTCACGCCGGCGGGCTCGGTCGCGCTGTTCCTGAGCCGCCGCCGCCGCCTCTTGCGCGCGGCGCTCGCATCTTGCCCGTCGTCCGAGTCGTCGCCGCCGCCGTTGTCGGACTCGTCGTTGGAGCTGTCGTTGCCGGCCGGCGCGGAGCGCTTCAGCTTGGGCATCTTGGCGCTGCCGCGCCGGCGGCCGCGCGGCGTGCGTGCTCAGGTCCAGCGTGACGAAGAAGGAGCTCGTCGCCGTCTCGTCGTACTCCCATTCCCACCCGTCATCGTCGCTTTCGAGCTCGTCTTCGCCATGACTGCTGCCGGCTGTCCTGCGCGCTCATCGCGTGTCGCAGGGCGTCGTTATTCCCCAAGTGGAAAGACGTGGCCGCGTCCCCTGTTTGTCGACTACCTCGACCTAGACATGAGCGTTGCAGCTAAATTTTTTTCCTTAGCTTCACGGCGCAGGTCCCGTTTCATCACGTGTTTCTCGCTCATTGCAGACTCGATGAATGTCAAGGCCCAAGCGAACGACGATAAAAGCACGAGACAAGAGGAACATTTCAAAGGAGAAGATGCGAGTAGAGTACAGTCGTATCGTGCCGTGCCGTGCCGTGGTGTGCTGTCCGTGGTCCATACCGTGCCGTCTGCCCGAGTCTCCCTCTTGATCCTCTTCTCGATCCCCTTTAGGATCCAACCACGATTCCTTGTGCCAAGCCCCACGATCGACGAGACAAGATCAGACCTCGCCCCAGGCATGGCCGCTGCCGACGCTGTGGCGCCGAGGTCCAGTAATTGCGGCTGCTGCCCAGGCTGAGGCTGCCGCTGTGGCGCGTCTTTGCTGCGCTTGGTGTCTGGCTGGCGCAGCTCTCGGCGCCGTCCCAGCTGCAGCGTGCTGCGCCGCCCGAGCACGGGGCTGGGCAGCGCGTGGCCGCTCGAGCTGCCGTACGACTGCAGCCGCTGCAGCGTGCCGGCCGGGCTGTGGCCGCAGCTGCTGCAAGCCGCGGCGGCAGCGGCGGCGGCTTGTAGGTTCGTTGACGACGAAGACGACGACGAGGCCACGAGGGGATGCTGCTGCCGGATCAGGGCTGCGCGGCGGGCCGGGTCTGAAGATGGTCCGCCCAAGGAGTCCGACTCGCGCGTGTTGTGCGACTTGCGCTGGTCGGCAGGCGCTCCATCAGACGTCCCCGCGCGGATGCGCCTGACGAGAGGCGGCCTTTCAAGAAATTAAAGACCATCTTGATGTCGAGGTCCTGCTCCCAGTACTCGCGCTCCTGCTGCATGCGGGTCTGCTCATCGGCCGCGGCAGTGGCAGCCACGCGGTGTAGGCACCGGCGTCAGCGAGTAGTCCTCCTCCTCGTCGATGCCCCATAACGAGGTGTCGGGAGCGACGGCGGATACGCGGCGGCGGTTGGCGCGAGCGCGGTGCACCAGTGTCGGCGCAAATTGCGGCGACGGCGCAGCCTTGCCCTTGCCCTTTGACTTCGCCGAGCCGGCCGGGTACTGATGGGCTTCGGGACGATCGGGGGAAGCGGGGGGGTCGCGAGGCCGGCGTACGGCAGCGGCTCCTGAGTGGCGCAGAAAGGTGCTAAAGGCGCCTGGGTGCTCGGAGATCTCGTTGATCAAGACACCGACCTCGTGCGCGATGCGTGCATTGAACTTGTCGTCCCACGCATCCGCCGTGGAGCCGATATCCTCGGAGGCAATTTCATTAGCGTGGCGGATCATCTCGGCCTCGGGAGCTGGTGTTGCGCGCCTCGGCATCCGGATTGTTGCCGCCAAAGATGAACGAAAGAGTGGCGTCATCGATGCCGATCAAGTTTTGGATGAATTGGGGGGTGAAGCGCTGCCACCAGGATTCCTTCACCTCCAGCTCGAGGGCAGAGGGCGGCACGACAGACGAGATGGTGTAGATGCTGCTGTCGGACTGCGAGTAGCGGTGCGAGGCGGAGCCTGGCGGTGCTTCCGGCGGATGCGGCGGCTCTCGCGCTCGACCTCTTCCGTATGGCCCTGCTCTGGTCGAGGCGCCACTTTTCGATGCGGCGCGTCTTTTCGTCGTCCGAGAGGGCGCTGTGTCGACGAGGCTTCGTCGAGGGCGTCAAAGTGGCGCTGCAGGCTGGGCCGCCGCTGCAGCTTCCGCCGCCGCGGGTTGTACTGTCATGGTCCCAGAGGGTTTGCTGCACAGCGAGGGATTACCCGGAAGGTGCCAGGCCGTCGTGAGCCGGCAGCACGGGCGCGCTGAGGTCGAGCTGTTCAGTGGGCGAGGTGGGGTCGTTGAAAGCGTGCAGGCCGTCGTCGAGGCTGTCGAGGTCTTCCGTGTCGGCGTAGGGCTCGTCTTCGGCGGCAGCCTCGGCGTCGAGCTCGGGCTGGCGAACGAGTGGTCAAAGTAGCTCGGCTGCGAGAGCGGTTGCGTCTGCGGCGTCTGTGTCGAGGCTTCATCGTCGTGCTGCTGCTGCTGCTGCGGCGAGAAGAGAATCCACTCCTGGGACTCTTCGAGGCGTTTGGACGAGGTGTCGATGCGCGGAGTGGCGCGGCCGGCTCGTCGTGGTCGTAGACGGCGTGGCGCGGCGCGGGCGCGCGGTGCTGCTGTTGGAATTGCCATGTCTGTTGGTGGTCGATGGCAGAGGCGACGCTTCACGTCGTCCGCAGAAGAGCAGCACCAAAGGGGAAGACGACACCCGACGTCGGTTCGCGAGGGCGCGCGACCTAGCGGAACAAGTCGGGCAAGGTAGCGTGACCGGCGTATAGTGGCCGCTGGCACGCGCGCGCGCGGGCGGGGAAGGCGCCCGTCCTTTGTGTGCAGACGCCCGTGACGCTGTTCGGGGGCGCGCCCCGCAGATCGGCGGCGTCTTCGGTGCGGCACGCGACGGCAGTCAGGCACACAGGCTTGTGTCGAAAGAATAAAACGCCCTCGAGACAATGAAAGGAGGGTGTAGTAGAGTATGATGATGGTTCGGTCGGGGGCGGCGAGAAGGGGGGCCGACGGCCGGTGGCGGGCGCGCGGGCGATGATGATGTGATGTTGCTTGCTGGCTATGTTGCTTTCGGATATGCCGTATTATTGTCTGTCGCGATCCTGGATGTACGGCACAGTAGTTGGGCGGTCTAGACAGGTCGTGCCCTTGTTCAGGAACGAGGCAGTCTGCAACACGCAGGGCGGAGGAGGAGGGGAGTAGTAGATACGGTACAAGAAGCCGGGCCCTGCCTGCTCGCGACCAGCGAGTAGTGTTTCGTCCTTATGTGCTGTAAGAGAGGGGCAAGCTGTAATGTGCCTCTTTCGATGAGCGGCGCGGCTGCGGGCCGACGAAACGCCAGCATTCGCTGGGCCTGCAGCCCCCGTCTTGCGTTGCGTAGAGCTACCAGGTGCGTACCGCCGCGTAGTAGCACTCACGGCACTGTATCGTACCGAACCGCACAGCTGGTTGGCGCGCCGGAAGATGCAAGTCCTTTCCTGGGCTCGTCCCTCGACACCTTGGCCTTGAGAGGAGCTTGCCGCGTGTGTGACAACTGCGCGGGTGGCAATCTGTTGGCTTGGACGCGCGCGTGTCGAGGACGCTGAGCTGCATGGTGCAGCAGCGTTGGGAAAGCGCGCGCACGACAGACAGCCTCGCACTAGAGGAGAGGGAGGGAGGCCCGGAGGGGCCGGGCGGTGAGCCACGAGCGTCACCGAGTCGTGAGACTTCGGTGACGGCCAGGGCGCGCGCGCGTCGATATCTCGCTCCTCAATCGGCCCCTGGTTTGGCCGCCCGTGCTGTCGTGACTGTTATCTCTCGACTGCTTTTTCTCCGTCGGCTGAGCGCGGCTGCCCCGTGGCTCCCGCCTTGCGCGCGCCGGCCACGCTGCGGACCCTGCGTTGCGCCTAGCCGTCCGATGAGATTGCGCGGCAGGGGGAGGCGGCCGCTGTATCGCTGTACATGTTTACGCGCTGCCTGGCCCGTGTCACGCTCGCTGGTGAAGCGCGCGGCGTGGCTTCTGCGACTGTTCAGTGCACATGCACGGCCACATTCGGCGACTTGCGTGCGCTGTCCGTCTGCCGTCCAGCTGCTGGCACGCTGGCCCATCGCTCCCAGCGGCGCTGGCTCGGACTTTGGGTCGGATGCACATGTTGCTGCGCGAGATCGCGCCTCACCGTGCTTGTCTCTAGTGCTGCACGGCAGCGAGCTTGAGCCTCTAGCGCGCTGACTCGTCGATTGCGGCGCCATGTGCTTGGGCTCACCTTCCGACATCGCGCCCCAGCCCCGGCCGGCTGCTGGCTTGTCAGACCAGTTGGGCTCAGGTTCAGGTCCCGGTCCGGCGTGTTCGATCCTCGTCCGTATGGGTGCCAGATCCAGATACGAGGAATCCAGAACATGCAGCGGCATCAGATCACCGTATACAAGAGGACGTCAAGACTGCACTGGAGTGTCGCTGCGGAAAGCGGGAGCTGCCGGCTGATAAGCAATGCCTTGTTGACGACGACGATCCAGTGCTCGCCCTTACGCGCCCGTCACGTGCCGTCGTGTAACACTCGACTGTTTTCTCTCGGTACTGCACGTAGACAGATGCCGAGCGCCGAATAGAAAGAAGACACAGCTCCGTATTCGTGACAGAAAAAACAAATGACAGGAGCAAGAGGGTATATACAGATCCAGCAGACACCACAAAAGTCAGTTCTGGCGCGCGCCTTCGCCGTGGGGGGGTCGCTGCCGCTGAAGAGCTGTCGGACGGCCTCGGTGCTGACTCCATGCCGGGGCCCATGCCGGTCCAGGGCCGCGACAGCGGGTTTGTGCGCACCTTGCGCAGGTGGCAGGACCGCTTGCCCTGGCAGACCCAGCGCCGGCCCAGGTTCTTGTACGCCGGCCCCGAGCGGCCCGTTGACGTAGTGCGCCTGGCCGGCGACGCGGTACTGCCGCAGGTCGTGAGCGGGTACGCCCGGTCGCCCCAGTGCCCGCGGAAGTGCAGCCAGTCCGTCGGCGCGCGCGGGTTGCTGGCCGGCGGCCCGGGAAGCGCATCGCGCGCGCGTCCAGCGTGAACGCCTGCACGTTCAGCGCCACGTCCCACACGCGCCCCGGTCCGTCTCGTCGTGCAGCAGGCCCCACGGCAGCACGTAGGGTGAAAACCCGGCGTCACGTACATGGCGTGCGTTCCCTTGCCCACGTATATCTACCGGCTTTTTCTGTTTGTCAGCCTGTCGTCCATTGCTTGGGGAGAAGGGTTACTAACACGCTTGCCGATCTTCTCCATGGCCTCGTAGGTGTAGGCGTCGCCAAACTCGTGCTCACTGACAAAGACCGCCACCGGCTTGCCATCCTGGAAGCGCACGCACGTGTGCTCCAGTCGCCGACGTGATTGCCAAAGCGGACCCCAAACACCTTGATGCCCAGGTTGTAGCTGTAGAAGAAGAACCAGAATGCGTCCACGACGCCGTTGCCCTTGTCCGCCACGATCAGCGTGATGGGCGCGTTGCTGCGGCCCCGGGGCCGCGGCGGCTTCGGGTGCGGGAATGGCGGATCCGTCTCGTCCGGCTCGTCTTTTGTTTTCTTGTTCCTCGGGATGGCAGTCGCGCCGTGTAGCTGGTTTTGGCTGACGCCCGGAGCGGCGGCACCGGCGCTGGTGGGATATCAACCAAGTCGCCACTGTAGTCTCCCCATCGTCTTCATCAAACGAGTCAAAGGCGGCGGAGAAATCGCCGCGTCCATCCAAGGAGAAGCCTGGCGGCTTCATCGAGCACAAACGAATCGGCGCTCGGGTGAGCTCCAAAGGCACGTGCCAGCTCTCTGCTTGCTCGGCGTCGCCCCCCTTGGTCTTGTTGACCTTGTGCGGGATGTTGTGCTCGGACGTCAGCCATGCGGGCTTGTCTCGACGTCGTCGTCGCTCTGCAAGTATAGATCCCTGCCGCCGTACTTGCCACCGTACTTGTTGATCTGCGACAGGTTGGTCATGGTCTCATGCCCAGACCCAGGTCCAGCGGCGTGTAGTTCAGATAAGGCATGACGTGCTCCAAGTGCTCGCCGACGTCCGACGGCCAGTACTCCTCCTGCGTCGACAAATAAGCCAGCGGCGCATACTCGTACACGTAGCTCGGGATCTTGCGCAGCGCTTGCTCTTCTCGTCCCAACTGGCCGGATCCTCGGCGCCGCCTCTCAGAAGGGATGAAGCGGCTTCGGTGACGATGACAAACGTGGCGAGGGATCCGAGTCGTCCGTCTCCCACCGGCGGAGCCGCAGAAGCCGGTCCAGCGCACGACTGCCGGTCCAGCCACGAGGGCGACGTCGCGAGCCAGTCCTGCTCGTCCTGACGTGCAGACGCGCTGACGCCGTGGTAGTGAAAGTGCCGGTACAGCGCGACGTAGCCAAGCGTGAGGAAAAGAGGAATCGCCACCAGACCAGCCACCCGGCGTCGCGCCGCCAGCGCCTCAACGCGCGCGCATGAGACGGCGCGGCTGCGACACCCGCTCGACGTCCTTTTCGGCGGCGCTCCGTCCGATGGTCCCGTACATGGCCATTGCTTCTCCGCCCGGAAGCGCCGGCCGCGCGCAGACTCGCCTGGCCCCAAAATGACCGGCGACAGCTCTGTCGAGAGCCGTCGGGCGGTGTGCTGTGTCCTCGAGTCTGCCGGGTGACTATGCAACAGTATCCGCGACGGTAGAGAAACTCCAAGTGATCGACTGCGATGAAGGAGAAAAGAAAGGGTCGGCGTCAGACCGTCGGCGATCTTTTGCGTCCAACGCGTCGCTCTTCCTCTCCGCACGGGCAATCGATAGCCGGCTTCGGGGCCCGCCGGCCACTTCGGGAATGTTTCACGCCGGGGCGGAAGCGTCACGTGGCGCCCGTGGCGCCATCACGCGGCGACGATAGCCACAGGCACAGGCACGAGTAACGAGCATGAGGTCAAAAGATATCGTGTCTTTCTCACAAGAAGCACACGCGTGAAGCTCTCGAGATATGTCGCATGTATCCCTGTAGACACATGAAAGGGTCGACCTGCGACGCGCGCCCGCACAGCGTCTCGACTCGACTGCCACCACCAACGCCTCCCTCCATCAAGACTTCACCGGCGCACGCGCTCGAGATCCGGACGGCGCAGGTGTACTTGGCAAAGGCGCGGGCGAGCGCCTTCTTGCAGCTGATCTTCTGGTGCCGACAAACGAGTCGACGGTGACGGCAATGGCGCGGTCGACGTCGAGCGCGCTACAGTGCTCCGCCAGCCGCATCTTGGCAAACGCCTCGCTCGTCCGCATGATCGCCTCCAAGTGACGGACCTGCTCGAGTCAGCTTTTTGTAGGCCAGACGAGGGAGGATGCAACATACGGTGATGGGGTAGGCGCCCGTGTTGAGCGACTCGCGGCGCATGTCGGCAAACAGGCGCGCAATCTTGTCCTGATCCATGTTGCCCGCTTCGGCACCACCTTCTCGCGCGCGTAAGAGGATGTACTTTCGCAGCAGCTCCTGCCCGATCGGCTCGTCTTCTTGCCGCCCGCCAGCAGACTGTCGACCTGCATCGCCGTGTCGCCGTCATCGTCGTCGTTGTCGTTGGCAGCTTGCGTCGGCGCTGGGCGCCCACTGGGCGGTCGGGTGAGAGCGCCCGTGCGAGGTGGACGACAAAGTTGGCGAGCCGCTCGTCCTCTTCCGGGTCACGGTGTCGCGCACGACGCAGAGGATATCAAAACGCGAGAGGATCGGCTCGGTCAGCTCGAGTTTTGGAAAAGGGGACGGTGCTGTTTGTAGCGGCCGCCGACGGTTTGGCGGCCGCGATGATCGAGCAGCGAGCCTGCAGGTCGTCACAATGCCCGCTTTCGAAATCGAGATGGTCTGCTGCTCCATGGCCTCGTGGATCGAGGTCCGGTCCTGGTCGTTCATCTTGTCAACTCGTCGATCAGGCAGGTGCCCTTGTCGGCCAAGACGAGCGCGCCGCCCTCGAGCGTCCACTCGCTGGTCATCGGGTCGCGCCGCACGCGGGCTGTCAGCCCGACGGCGCTGGCACCCTGGCCCGTCGCAAACACAGCCCGGTGGGCCGTGCTCTCGACATACTTGAGCACCTGCGACTTTGCCGTGCCCGGGTCGCCCAGCAGCAGAACGTTGATGTCGCCACGGATCTTGTGTGGCCCTGCGCCTCCTTGCTGACGCCGCCAAAGAGCGACAAGGCCACGGCCGTCTTGATGTCGCGGTGGCCATAGATGCTGGGCGCGACCGAGTCGACAATCTTGTCGACGATCTTGGGTCGGGCTAAGCTCGCGGATAGCCGTAACGTCCTGCTCGCTCAGTCGGAAGCCGGCCAGCTGTCATGAGACTTGACCACGTAATTGGCCTCGAGGATGGTTGCAAAGACGGGAAGCCGTTCTTGCTGTTCAGCTGCGCGTCGTAGCTGTTGCGGTAGATGCCAATGATCTCGACCTCGTCGCCCGGCTTGGCCGAGTCGATCAGGTCCCAGGTCAGGATGACTTCCGGTGACGCGGCAGGCGGCCTGCCGGGACGGTACCGGGCGATTCCTGCAGCGTCAACTTTTGGTAGTTGGGGAAGACGGTCTGTCAGAGTTGACGAAAAGGGGCCCGCGCGACTGGCAGTTCTGGCAAAAGGAAATCTTGAGCTCCGAGTTGGACTCCTGCTGGAAAGGACCGAGCGTGGCGCCGCACTTGCAGTTGAAGCGCACGTATTTGAGCTGGGGAAAAAAGGACGCCGGTGCGCCGGGTGACGACGCCGCTGACGGAGACGGGCAGTTCAGGTGCGATTGGCGCAGCTGCCGAAGCGTGTACTGCACCGGCAGGTCCGTGATGCGAACGTGAATCTCCGAGTGGATCCGCTGGTAGTCGGGGTAGTTGTAGCAGCGTCACATCCATGGGGACATCGTCAAAGATTTTCAGCATCTCCGCGGCGGTTGGCGAAAAGTAGGCGATGATGGCCTGGAGTTTGTCAGGTGGTCGTACGACACCTCGAGCGACTCGGCGTTGACCTCGCCCAGCGTGCGGATGCGGGTGCCGTAGACGGAAATCCCGTTGTCGTCCGTGTACTCGGTCAGGAACGACTTGAACTCGCGCGCGATGGTGCGGTGCACGGCTGGCTGGTTGACCCAGTCAGTCAGGCTGGTCGCCTTGACGTCTTGGAGTGCATCCAAAGTCAGCTCTTCCTGCATGATGCCCTCGGCCATGTCGACGTCGTCCTGGTCCTCGTCGTAGTGATGCCGGCGGCGGCGCGGCTGCTTGGTGAGGTCCATCAGGATATCGTCGTCGTCGTCTTCCTGCAGGAAAGCGGATGGCATGGCGCGGCGGCGGGCCAGCTCGCGGTCGCGGCGATTCATGCGCGCGTGATCTGGCGGCGCACGTCCGCATCGAGCTCGTCGTAGTCGCCGTCGTCGTCGATCATCGCGCCCCGGTACGCGTCGTTCTCCCGGCGCTCGTAGTCTCGCTCAAAGTCGTCTGCAAACAGGTCGATACCGCCCTCATCCTCGGCCATCTCGTCGAGCTCGTCAATGTCCTCGATCAGCCGGTCTTCCGCCTCGAGCTCGTCCTCGTCGCCATCGACGCCATCGTCTCGCGGGATGACCGGCGGCGACGACGGTGGTACTGAACGTTGTTTGTCAGTCTCTCGCAGCTTTTTTCACAGGCACACAACGTACGGCTGGAGGGCGGCTGCAGGTTGGAAGACGAGACATCGTCCTCGGGCTCGCGCGAGCGCTTCCTGCCGCGGGCGCTGGGGGGCAGGCCGCGGTTGGCCGCCGAGGGATTGGGGCGCAGCGGTGAACTTGAGCCTGTGTCAGTAGATGGCAGCACCTTCATACAACGGCGCGACGCACCTCATTGTACGCTCTGGCTGTGTGTGGCGTCGTGAGCGGTTGTTCGTTGACAGAGACCAAGGGAGGGGGAAGTCCTAAGGACGGCGGCTCGCCCCGACGCCCAGACGCGTCCGCGACGCGGTCGCGAAAGTGACTCTGCGGCTTGGCACTCTCATTCCCCGATTCGGACTGTGATTGACGGCACGTGTTCAGCCGCCCTGCCGCGTCTCCCTTGCCTTTCGGTTGTTAATCGCTCTCGTTATTCTTTGCTCAGCGTAGAAGCAGTACCAGCTCGGGATACAGGCCAGGGGGAAAGCATCGTACTTGCAAAGTCGAGGACGCGACACCATCTCTCGCGCAACTTTTGCCTCCCACGCGACCAACTACCCGCCCAGCTGCGGCGCGGGACAGATCGCGACCATGGCAGACGAAGCAGCGGCGGCGGCAGCAGCAGCAGCGTCAAAGCGCGCCCCAGAGCTTCTCGCAGCAGTCGCACAACTCCCAGACGGCACAAGAGTATGCAGCAGCTGCGGACTGGACCTGAGCGAGACAGGATGACCAACACAGCGGCAGATACATTGCGGCGCAGCTTGCTCTCGAAGAAGAGGCCAAGGAGGCCCTGCCATACGTATGAACTCACGCCCGTCTCTGCGTCGATTCTCCTGCTGACAGCCAGACTCGCAGCAATTCGACAGCTGCACCAAGGCGCTGGCCCGCTGCGCCAGTCGCTCTTCTCGTGCCTGACCTGCAACCCCGCCGCAGGATCCGACGTCGCCGTACACCGCAGCCGGGGTGTGCTATGCCTGCTCTATTTCCTGCCACGGCGAGCACGAGCTGGTCGAGCTCTTACGCGGCGCAACTTTGCGTGCGACTGCGGCACCACCAGGCTGCCAACGACATCGCCGTGCACGCTGCGGCTCGATCCGAATACAAACGCAAAAGGCGTGCACTCGGAGGAGCCGTCGGCGACCAACACGTACAACGCCAACTTCCGCAACGCTTCTGCGCTTGCGGCGAGGACTATGACCGCACAACGAGAGCAGCACCATGTTCCAGTGCCTCGGCCTCGGCTCGACGCAGGACGGCGGCTGCGGCGAGGACTGGTGGCACGCCGAGTGCCTTGTCGGCCTCCCGCGCAAGCCGAAGCGTGAGGTTCGTCCTTCGAATGACGAATCGAAAGATGGCGACAACGAACACCTTGACACGGGCCTACCGCCTGGCTTCCCGGCAGAAGACGCTTTTCGAGCATGTAATCTGCTACAGGTGCACCGAGGCGAACCCGTGGATGAAGCGCTACAGCGGCGCGACAGGCTTTCTGCCTGCCAAGACGATTGTCAGCGCCCGCCCGGCCCAAAGTCGATTGAGCAGCTGCCGGCGGAGACGGCACGCTCGTCGGCAGAAAAGTCCGAGGTGCACTCCGAAGAGCAGGGCGTCAAGCGCAAGGCTGAAGAGGAGGCCGACACGCCTGCTAAGCGACTCCAAGGAGAGTCACCGCTTCGCCCGGCAGACTCGGGCTCGCCGAGCTTGCTGCCAGACGGCCCAGTCGCAGCGCCGGTGTGCCAGTGGGCGCTACTCCCCGAGCCCGCCGCGGAGCCGACGACGCTCTTCCTGGAGGAGAACTTCCGCGAGAATCTGTGCCGGTGCCCGCAGTGCTTCCGCTGCTGGCAAAGCACCGCAGCTGCTCGGGGAAAGAGGAGATCTACGAGCCGCCGCTGTCCGAGTCGTCCGCGGCCGGCGACGGCGGCGGTGGCAGCGCGCACGGCCAATCCGGCGGCGGCAGCACGACGAACCGCTCGTGCTGGATCGCGGCGAGGCGGCGCTCAGCAACGTCGACCGCGTGCGCGCCATCGAGGGCGTCATGGTGTACAACAACCTGCGCGACAAGGTCAAGGCCTTTTTGAAGCCCTTTGCCGAGTCCGGCCAGGCTGTCGGCGCCGAGGACATCAAGCAGTACTTTGAGAAGCTGCGTGGAGACGACGAGGCCATCCGCCGCGCCGCCGCGGACGGCGCTCAGCACGGAGCCTCTGACTGAGCCTTGAGATCTGGCGCTCACTCACCGTGCGCTTGCGGGCGTCGTCTGTTGATCACTCGGCGTTACCAAGAAGCTCATGAATGAGAATCACGACCGCCGGCAGCTTCAGGCTGTATCTAGCGGGCTGGAACCACTCGCTGATCAACAAAGGACTTGACAGCGTGCGCCTCGTGATGTGCCTCTTGCTCTGTGCTGGCACGGGCTTCAATGTACATCTTGATCTTGGGCTCGGTGCCGCTGCCGCGCACGGTGAAGCGCGTGGTGACGGGCGCGCCGCTGGAGTCCGCGGGGCCGCTGACTTCCGCGCTGATCATCTGGCTGCTGGCGTCGACGGGCAGCGTCGGCTTGTGGTCCGGCGTCGCGCTGTCGTGGCCCGTCGTCAGGTCGCGCCACCAGGTGACTTTCTGTCGCCGAGCGACTGCGGGCCAGGTTCGCCCGCTGCTGTAAAGGCCGCACGTAAGTCGGCAAACACCTGGGTTGTCACCGAGGGTTGCGGTGTGATCAGGTAGCTGTTGGCGTCGACAAAGTAGCCGTACTTTTGACACAGCGCCTCCCACTGCCGGTAGACTGTCATCCCTTGCGCGCGCCAGTGCTTGACGGCCGCGAGAAAGGTGACGGCGCCGGCGATGCCGTCCTTGTCCCACACCGTGTCCGTGATCATGACGCCGAGCGCCTCTTCAAAGGCGTACGGCGCGGAGAAGCCGTGCTCTCTCGAGAGCGTCTGCGCCACGTTGCCCAGCCATTTGAAGCCCGGGCAGCGTCTCGACGTAGCGAAAGCCCTCGGCGTCGGCCATGGCTCTGAGCATGCCCGTGCTGACGGTGGTGTTCAAGAGAGCCAGCTTCTTGCGCTGCTCCCGTGACTGGAACTGCGGGAGCGACAAGAAGTAAGACGCCAGCAGAATACCAGCTTGGTTGCCGGTGGAACTGGTGGGCCCCTCGCCGCTGGGCAGCTTCTCCGCGACGCAGAGCCCATCGGCATCGGGGTCGTTGGCGACGATCAGTGAGGTATTGTGCTCGTCGGCGTGCGAAAGGCCAAGGACAGGGCGCCGGCCTCCTCGGGGTTCGGAAACAAGACGGTGGAAAAGTCAGGGTCGTGCTCTTGCTGCTCGACGACCTGTATGATGCTGCCGACGCCGCCACCGCTCGTGCACGCGCTCACGGCGGCTTCGATGTACCGCCTGCCAACTCCGTGCAGCGCAGTGTAGACGAATCGTGGCACGTCCTCAGGTCCAGAAAACTTGGCCAGTCGAGCGATGGCGCCCATGTAGCCCTGCAGCATCTGCTGGTAGCAGTGCGTGACCAGCTCCGATGGCGTGTCGACCGCTTTCAAGTCCCATGCGTGACCGGTCCAGAGGCTGGAGTCGATCGCTGCGGCAATGCCAACATCGTGAGGCGGCACGATCTGGCAGCCATTCCCCCAGTAGACCTTGTAGCCATTGTCCCGAGGCGGGTTGTGGGACGCGGTGATCATGATCCCGGCGGCCGCGTTGGCCGACTGGACCGCAAACGGAACGAGGGGCGTGTGTGCCACCTCATCGAGCCACCAGACCTTGACGCCCTTGCGGATGAGCACGGCGGCGGCGTGGCGGGCAAAGGTCTCCGAGTTGTGCCGTGCATCCCGGCGATCACCACACCCCTGGCGGCGTGTGTTCCATCTTGGGCGATTAGGTAATCCGCTAGGCCAACAGTCGCCTGCATCACGACCAGGCTGTTCATCCGGGCGAAACCAGCTTCCATGCGGGCCCGTAAGCGGCAGTTCCAAAGGCGATCCGCGGTTGCATCCGCTTCGCCAGCTCGTCCTGCTGCCCGCCGGCGAGCAGCGCCTGCACCTCTGCCCGCGTCGTTGGATCGCGGTCATATTCAAGCCACGTCTGCGCGAGCGCAGCGACTTGAGGATCCATCTCGGACACGACTCGAGTGGCGCCGACAGATGAGACTGGCACTGTAGAGCAGAACCTCGAAGCCTTGCGGGCGAAGCCGCCCCCGCAGCCGCCGAGCCGGGAGGTCCAAGCTCCATCCCGAACCCTGATTAGATTAGATCTTTAACGGCATCAGCAATTCTTTCCCTTGGCGGACGAACCCCTGCGTGCTCTGACGACTATTTCTCACGGCGCGCCCGCCTGCTGCTCGAGGATCTTGACGAGGCGCTGGAAGAGAGGCTGCACGAGACCGTCGACGGCCAGCCAGACGATGCAGTGGACAGCAACCTGGACGAGACGCTCATGAACACCTAGACGAGGCGGTGTACAACCACCCAGACGAGACCGTGGACAATCGCCCAGACGAGTTGGTGGACAATCACCCAGTTGAGACATCAGACGAACAGCAAGACAAACGGCGAGGCGAGAGCATAACAGGATGGCGCCGCGGCCGCTGCGGACATTCACCCGGCGGCAGGTCGAGGACCTGATCGCGCAGGGCCGCCACATCATCATTGTCGACGGCGAGGTGCTACAGTGCGATGCCTGGCTGCCCTACCACCAGGTGGTGACAAGGCAATCAAGCACATGGTCGGCCGCGACGCCACCGACGAAGCCACCGTGTCAGTTGTTCGTCCCTGCCAGGCATTCCAGAACTAACAACACCCTAGGCTGCACTCACCAGAAGCGCGGCAGAAGATGCAGTCGTACCGCATCGGACGCGTCAGAGGACGGTGGAGCAACTTTGTGCCTCCGATTCAGGGCGGCACTTTCCGCCGGCTGAACGATGGCGACCACGGCGAATCTCCGCACAAAGCGGACCTGGTCTGCGACAGCTCAGAGTCGTCGGCGGGCCCCTCGCCGGTCTTTGAGGCGGAGGAGCCGTTTCACATGCGGCTGCGCAGCTCGACGCGGCGGTCCGCCTCGCCCGCGTCCTCGTCCACCTCGCTGTCCTCGCTCGACATTGACGAACGGAAACCGCGCAGCGACGGTCAGGCGCTGTTGGACGCGCGCACGAAAAAGGAGCTCGACTTTGACCTGGCCCGGTACCCGTCCTCTCTGCCCGGACCCAGTCCCGCATCGTCAAAAAGTACCGCGAGCTCAACGAGCAGATCAAGGCCGAAGGGCTGTACGACTGCAAAATACTGGGCCTACGGTGTGGAGTGTCTGCGCTACGCCGGCCTCGTCGCATTGTTTTTCTTCTTCCTCAACAGAGGCTGGTACGCGACGAGCGGCTTGTTTTTGGGCATCTTCTGGCACCAGCTCGTCTTCACCGCGCACGACGCCGGCCACATGGGCATCACGCACGACTTTACGACCGACAGCGTGATTGGAATCGTGATTGCCGACTTTCTCGGCGGTCTCAGCCTCGGCTGGTGGAAGCGCAACCACAACGTGCACCACATTGTCACCAACTCGTGCGAGCACGACCCCGACATTCAGCACGTGCCCATCTTTGCCGTCTCGCACCGCTTCTTCAGCAGCCTGACGAGCAGCTACTACGACCGCGTGATGACTTACGACGCCGTCGCCAAGGTCGTGCTCCGCCTCCAGCACTGGCTCTATTACCCGATCCTGCTTTTCGGACGCTTCAATCTGTACGTCCTCAGCTGGGAGTACCTGATCCGCGGACTCGGGCCGCGCAAGGGCCCTGCGGCGTGGCTGCGCTGGCTGGAGATCGCGGGGCAATTCTTCTTCTGGACGTGGTTCGGGTACCTGGTGCTCTACAAGAGCGTGCCGACCTGGTCCGGGCGGATTGCGCTCGTCCTGGTCAGCCACATGGTGACGGCGCCGCTGCACGTGCAGATCACGCTGAGCCACTTTGCGATGAGCACCTCGGAGCTGGGCGTCGACGAGTCGTTTCCGCAGCGCATGCTCCGTACCACCATGGACGTCGACTGCCCGCAGTGGCTTGATTTCCCTGCACGGCGGCCTGCAGTTCCAGGTCATCCACCACCTGTACCCGCGCATCCCGCGGCACAACCTGCGGCGCACGCAGAAGCTGGTGCAGGCCTTTTGCGAGGACGTTGGCATTCCCTACGCCCTCTACGGCTTCGTCGAGGGCAACAAGCACGTCATCGGCCGCCTCGGCGACGTTGCCGCCAGGCTGCTATCCTGGCCGAGTGCCAGCGCGCGTTGGTTGAGAACCCGTCCCTCTCCCACTGAGCGGCGTTTATATTTCTACATGCTCTCTATATACGCTCATGAACGTACACGACCTTGTTCTGTTATGCTTCCCTTCAGTTGATGACGACCGTGATTGCAGTGGAGCGGTGACCAGTGTGCTCAGAGGAGTATCCTCCACGCGTGCACACCGGGGAGCTCACGGCTTGGGCGACGTAGAGCTGTCCGGCCGGCGGAGGAGCAGTGCGTGCACCGGCTCCGTCTGACGGTCGCTGGCCCAGCGGCGCATCGCCTTGGCCAGGTCCTGCGAGCTGCGCCCGACAACGGGCTGCCCGCGTAGTGCTAAAGCAATGCGCAGCTCCTCATCGTTGAGCAGCCGGAACGCGTCGCCGGGCCGCAGGATGGAGTCTTTCGAGGTCGACCTCGCGGCAGTGACGCGCGACGGCCTGCGCCAGCATGCTCTGCGGCGGCAGCGGCAGCACGCTGCTCGGCCACAGCCGACTGAACAGGCCCACGCTGTTGGAGATGTGCAGCAGCTGGTTGCGCGACAGCTTGTCCACCGGCGTGCTGCTCCCGCGCGGCGACGCGAAGGCGAGTTTCGCAAGCTCTGCGCGCGCCGCACCTCTGCGCCACGCCGGTCGCTGGTGATCTGCCCGGCAGCCGGCACGTCCACGGTACAATGCTCTTGAACGCCTGTCTCTCCTCAGTCTTGCTTGACAATTTGCACAAGTAAAGGACGTACCAGGACGATAAAGGGGGTGAACTCGCCAAAGATGAGCACAATGGTGCCAAAACGGGCAGCCGCTTGATATCGTGCGCGTTGCGCTTCAGGAGGACCATCTCCGAGCGCGTGACCATGCCCTTGCGCACCGCCTCCGAGACGGTGAAGCCGTGGATCTTGGTCTTGACCGCGTTTGCGAGCTTGCGGTTGGCCAGCGTGTTCTTGATGCCGGGCCCTTGTAAAAGGACGCATCTGTTGGGGTGAGCATCACTCGTCTGTCAGTCAGGTGGCGATGCAGACTCACACGTCTTGCCGATGGTGTACAGCCGCATCAGTGCGTTTTGGTCACTCGGCCTCTCCGGGATGATCAAAGGCACGGGTGGGTGCTGTCAGGGCCGTTGAGCTCCTCGGCCGTATACGTGCGCTTCTTCTGCGGCGGCGGCGCGCTCGCAGACGCGTACATCCTCCGCGGCGGCGTCACGGGCGTCCATGACGCGGACGCGCCAGCATTCGGGCCTGCAGTCCGGACGACGCCCCGCGCAGGCCGGCCGTCTGCCGCAGACAGCCGCGACACAGCGTACGCGACGGCTGCATCTCGCGATGGACTCGAGATGCAGTGCTGCAGATCGATGGAAGATCGTCACGGGCGTCGTGCGCCTTGGGACTTTTGACGTTTGGCTAGTCCTGGTCGTAGCTCCGGTCCGACGACGCTCTTGGCGGCCGTCTTCACTGCATGACTCTTTGCAAGGTCTCTTCTAAGCTGAGCGACAAGACAAAAGCTTCATGAAGAGGTACAAGAGACGTCCGGAGCATGTCTTCCTCGGACGGTCCGGCCGACCAGCCGAGCTTCCCTGCGGTATGAAATCCCGGTGGCGCACTCATTCTGCAGACGCGCTGCTCTAACGGCTTGACCAGTGTGACCGCTGCTACTCCAAAAGGCTGGTCTTGAGATTTGGACTCCGGTAACTGGCATCCTGGAACTAACTCGGCGAGAAAGCTCAAATGCGACCGCAAGCGGCCGTGCGGCGGCTGCCAGCGGGCGCAGGCCGAGTGCAGCCGGTCGCCAGGCCTGCCGCGGCACGCGCGCGGGCCGTCGGTGACGACGCGCAAGACGGCGCGGCTGGTGCGGCTGTCGTCGGCCGCGGACGAGGCGCCGGCCAGCCCGCCCAGCAGCCGGGCGTCGATCAGCCGGCAGCCGCGCGCGCCCGAGTCGCCCGCGGTGCGGCTGCCGATGCACGCCGACGACTCGTCCTCGCTGCTGCGCTCGACGACTGAGGCCGCGGAGCTGATCCAGCAGGAGCTTGCCGCGCGCACCGTCGCCGTGCCCCCGTCACCCGCGGCGGCGGCGCCTTGAATGAAGCGCTGCGCTCCATGGACGAGATGCTCGGCGCCATCAAGAGCGCCTCTAGCGCCGGCCCGGCCGTCAGCGGCCTGCACGAGCGCCCGCGGAGGTCTCTGTGCCTTCCGCCGAGCTGGTCCAGTGGATTGTGGGCCACGGCACCGAGTCCCGCCGTGCGTCCGCCCGCGTTCCTCGTTGACTGATCGCGACTGATGGTGGCAAAGGAAATGGCAACATGTTTGACTCGCTGGCGTGCATCTCGCCGCGCACATTTGCGCGCATGGCCGCCGAGGTATTCGCAGCAGAGGACCCGCGCAACCCGCGGCACGCGGCCAGCCTGGTCTGCGTCACCAGCGTGGCGTCTTATTTTCTCGTCTTCTACGGCACCGAGAACGCAGTCTCGGAGGCGATCGAGGCGGATCTGATCGCCAAGGCGGACAGCTTCATCACGACCGCGCAGGCGACCGTTCTGCAGCAGTCGTGGCTGACCTCGTACAGCCTGTCGACGCTGCAGGCGCTCATCCTCGGTGTTCGTCTCCGTCTTGCTCGATTGACCCGGCGAGCTAACAATGAAGAAGGCGTTCAATGCGCAGGAGCAGGGCCAGCCGCTGCTGTGCTGGCGGCTGTCGAGCTCGCGTCCCAAATGTGCCTCGCGCTGGACCTGCACCGGCGCAACAACGAGTACTTTTCGCCGGACGCGGGCTTTGGCGACGAGGCGCGCGCGTGCTTCCTGTGCTGCTATGTCATCGACAAGGGCCTGGCGATGAACCTGTCCAAGCCGTCCTTTCTCATCGACGCCTACCTCGAGAGCCACCTGATCCGGCCCTCGCGCGCCGCCGACTACTCGCCCTTTCACGACGTTCGTCCTCTTGTCTGAGGGATGACAAATTGCGAGACTGACGAGAGCAAAGATCAATTATATGTGGTCGCCTGG
>JAMXBC010000273.1:0-30588 GCA_024138005.1 Lumnitzera racemosa | reverse complement strand
ATGGATCATTTTTACTAATTTTTAAGTTTCTTCATAAATTTGGACTAGATCGGACAATTTGCTCGATTTTTTAAAAATTCTACAAACTAAACCCTGGTGCTGATTGGGGGACTTACTTTTCCCACCTTTTTACAATAGTTTTACCCTCGAAACTATATATATACGATGACTCACTTAACTAAATTGACAGTTTATATTCTTTTCTATTTTTAAAAAATCAAAAAAACTTGAGTAATGCTTAAATTTTGCTATGTTCTATTCCACAGCCTTATTTTTTTTTTTTTAACTTTAACCTGATTATCCGTTTTTTTATAGATTCTTCCAACTTTGCATTTTTTTTTTTTTTTTTCATTCTTTTAAATTATCTTCTAAATCGCTTTCAAATTAAGTTTCCTTTTCTCTATCTAAACTTTTGCTCGACCCCTTTAATTTTATCTTCTTTGTATTCCATACTTTTGTATCAATTAAATGTTATTTCTCCCGTAGCCTCTGGTTGTTTATACTATTTATGATTTTTTTTAAAACCCTTAAAAATTTTTTTGTTTTTTTTTCCATTTGTTCCTTATTTTATTATTTTTTTTTTTTTCTAGGTTTTACCTGTAATCTCGTATTTTAATTTACTTTATATATCCCCTTTTCTATCATCTATAATTTCGATTACAAAAATTTATGTTATTATGTAATTCCCATTTGTTTCTTTATATGTTTAAACAAAAGATAACAAAAGAAAATTTTGGCAATTTGACCCCCTCTCGATTCAAATGAGTGACTGACTTTTTAAATCAACTCGACTTGCTGTTTTATAAGTTTGAATATGACTTTTGACTTAGATTCAACAAGAGTGAAAAAACCCCCCCCAACCCCCCCCCCCCCAAAAAAGCCTTAAATGCTATCTTAGACCTGATCACACAAGGCACCATGACTAACCCCCTTTAAAGGGAAAAGGTTTGTAATTTTGATAAAAGATTTCCTAGAAAGTAAGGAAATCTATATTATATATATAATATATATTTTAATTCGTTATTAAACATTTAAAAATGAAAAAAAATAATTCTGAGATTAAAAAATTTTGACCCTTTGAATTATGTTTGTTTTTCAAATTTTTTTTCTCACTCCTAGGATAAGCAGTTTTAGCTTCAGAGTAGTTGTTTGCCCCTTTTTTAGCCAGACCCGCACGCGTCTATAGGGAGTGAGAACACAGCCCCGTAAATTGGATGAAGGACTTAAAAATTACCAAAAAATAAACAAGGTTTTCAATCCTTATTGATGCAATGCTGTGCAAGCAAAACATCGCATGACGTTGTCGGGCCCTCATGAGATTAGAGAAATTTCGCCCACTCTATCCCGGGGTTTAGGGTTGCCGTTAATGCAACAGCTCACGACCAAACCCCGGGTTGTGTAATGGGACCTTGCTCCTCCCCCGATACCTTCGAACCACTTCTTCACCCTGCCGCGACCTCCCCTCCTGTCACTTGTTCGCTGAGGATGAAAAAAGGGACATTTTTCAATCCTGCGTATCCCCCCGAAGAGGTCAGTATTTGGGTTTTAGTTCGATTTTTTAAGTAGCATTTTTATTCTAACCAGAATTTGTTTCAAACCCCTAAAATGAAAAATTAAACAAATTATTTCCCCAAACTTCCCAAATACCCTCATTACCTTAATCAGTATTTTTTTCCCCCAGTACATTTAATCCTTATTAGGTACGAATTCACCCTAATGTGAAAAATTTTTATATTTTTCATATAATTACAAAAAATTAAAATTTTCCCTATCAGTTTTTTATACATTTTTTTATTATACATAAAATTTTTATTAAAATTTTCAATAATTTACCTATATGTATTATTCCCTTTTTATTTTAATATTCATTCAAAATTTTTAATCACTTAATTACTCTCAAAAACATCAATTATCATTTAAAAATTTTTTTAAATTTATCCTAAATCAAATTTTACCCTAATTACCCTAATTTACAAAATTATATAAAATGTACTTTTTTCCTATTACTTATTTCTACTAATTAACCTAAAAATTACATCTAACCCCCAAAAGCTGAAGTTTTCTCCATCGATTTCAACTCCTAAAACATTACTTATTCACTAAGTCAGAATTAATAATTTAATTATTTAAATTTAACCTTAAATTCCCCTTTTTTATCCTTTTTTTAATCCCTAAAATTTTTAAAAAATTTAAAAAAATTAAATTTTTAAAAACGGGCTTTAAGCCTATTTTATATCTCTAAGAATCTACCAAAAATTTTGGGTTAAAAACTACATCCAAAGGTCATTTTTTTCTAAATCGAAAAATGCTGGGTTTTTTGATTTTTCTTCGGGACCATATTTACGGGGCATGTTTTCATCAAAAAAATTTTTTTCCTCAACTACATACAAAAAATCCTAGAAAAACAAAATTCTAATTTTAAAATAATATTTACTATTTTACAAAATTCACAAAAATTGGGGGCTGGAAACGAACTCCCCGAGGGGTGACTCGGCCCCGCCGCCCGTCGTGCCCGTGGGCCGGGCCCTGGGGCTGCCCCAAACGTGTGGGGTAGGGGCCCGTCCACTTCCAGCTGCTCGTTGGTGGGGTTTCCCCTTTAAAGCCCTAACTGTAAATTTTTCTTATTTTTTTTCTAATCAAATTTTTCTTTTAAATTTTTCCCTCCCCCAAATTTTTTTTCTGATTGTAACGCCGAGCTTTGAATTTTTCTTGCTTTTTATAGGGCATTGGGGATTTTGTGCTTTAAATGGGAAAAGAAATTGCTTTACCCCTTATTTTTGGGGCTTTTTGTTGTTTAAATTTAAATTTGGGCCCAAATTTTTCTTTTTTTCCAGCTGCACAACCCCAATTTTGGATTTTTTCTGATTTTTCTTGATTTTCCTTAATTAATTTTTTTAATTTTCTTTAAGCATTTAGTATTATTTTGCACATTTTGCGTATTTTAAGTAAATTTCGGTATTTTATACTTTCATGTAAATTCATTATAGTACAAATAAATATTCTTAAAAATTATTTAAGTCATTCTATTATTTTTAGTTAATTAATTTTTTCTAGTAAATTTTTTAGTTTTTGATTACCTTTTTGCCTTTTCGTAATTAGAAAATTTTTTGCTTAAAAAATTTTTAAAATTTTATAGTCTTTTATTTTATTATTATTTTCTTAAATTCCAAATTTATGGGGGCTTTTTATAAAATTTTTTTCAAAAGTTTATAATTTTTGGGGTTTTATCAGATTCCTTAACCCTCGTCAAAAAAATTTAAGTTCTAAGTTCAATCCCCGGGCAAATTTGGGTTAGCTTTGGGGTTTACATTATTACTTGACAAAAAGCGGACAGACATATTTATAAGGGTTTAAAAAACCCCGAGACTTGACAAAACGAATTGATACTTGATTTGCCATTTCTTGTTAGATTACCCATGTAATTGCTATATGAAGTGTATTAGAACTTTATACCCTTTCCCTTTTACCTTGTTACTTTAATAGTTCTTCTTTCTTGTGTGTTATCAAACTATGTTCCTTCAAGTACTACTCAAAAAATTTAAAAATCTCAAAGTCCTTTTTCCAAAAGATAACTTGTTTAAAGAAAAACGTATTACTCATCCAAAAATTATTTTTCTTAAATTTGGGTACCACTTTTGATTGTTTAAATTTCCTTAATCTTCCCCAAACACTTTATATATAAAATGCTATCGATATTTTTCACAACTAGTGTCTTCAAATTTCTATGGATTTTACATTTCTCCCAATTCTGTGATTAAAATCTTTTAAATTTTTAAATAAGAGACTCACTAGAAATTTATCCTAAAAACAAAAAATTTAATCTGTGTTATTTAGAAAAACTAGTTTCTTTTATCTCCTAATATCCATTTTTTAAAAATCAAATACTAAATTTTATACATATTCTATTCTTGATTTTAACCATAAAGTTCAAATATCTATAAATAAACTTCAAAAAAACATTTGAATTTTATATATTATTAGTAGTTTTGGTTACTTATTAGTATTTCCCTAAATCTCTCGTTGTATTTATCAACAAACTTCCATATTTACCATTTTATTTATAAGGTTTAAAAACTTATTTATAAGAGACTTGGTAGGCATTTTTTTTTTTAAAGTCTTATGAATCTTTAAAAGAAAAAGGGCTAATCATCAACAGTTAGAAGCAATTAATGCCCCCCCCCTCTCAATACTCATCTCATCCATTCATCTGAAATCATCTAGTGATAAAGATTGAGCACCTTCTCTAAAAGTAAAGGTTTTTTCCTCTTTGGGTATTAGTATTGAAAAGTTTTAAAAGAAAGTAAGATTGTAGAATTACTCCAAAAAAGATTTAGTAGCTAATCCCCAAGAAAATAAAAAAAAATTGATTTATCCTCACCCCCCGTGCTTCTAAAAACAAAGTTAGCTTATTCCCCCCCTTTCCATGTTTTTTTTGTAAGGGAAAAACCCATGTTTGGTATCAAAACATTGCTCTTTTTCTTTAAACTATCTTGTGTTCGGGGTATCAATTTGACATATAAACTTTCCTATTTTTAAAATTGATTCTTAAACTTTTTTTTTTTTTAAAATTAATTACTTGAATTTTCTAATTTTCGAAATAAATTGCAAAAATTTGATAATATAATGTGTTCAAAAGTTTTATAGACTTTGAATTGCATTTTAAATCAAAATTTAGCTACCAAAAAGAAAAGTTTAATTATCAAATTTTTTTGATCCTTTTGGTAAGTAAAACTCCAATTCTCAACTCGTGACTCTTAAAAAGTGGGATCACTATATCACACATAAGCGGCAAATTTCAACAAACCCGCTATACTCATTAAAAAAAGCAAGTAGCACTTCATACCCTCTTTTTTTATTTAAACTCTTAAAAAAAAAGGAAAGAAGAAAAAAGAAAAAATCAAATAAAAAAGTCCGAAAAAGAATTTAAAGTTATAGTTTTTTGCCGTAATTTGCGTGCTTGGTCGTTCGGTTCCATTCATTACGATTCACAAGTAGTATTAGCAAATAAATTTTTTGTGTTTTGACAGTTTATTTTTTCTAATAAGTATGTGACGTTTTTAAAATAGTTTGTGTTACAATTTTTTTGCTTATTTTTTTTCAACCTACTAATTGATAAATGCGACATTTAAAATACCCGTTTTGGGTATTTTTTACGTTCATTTATTTTATCGATATGTATTTTAAAATATACTAAATTTTTTAAAAAGTTTCTGTACTCAAAAATTTATAAAAGGGCCAACTTCCCAAAGGTGTGAATATGTTTTGAATTTTTAAAAAAATTCCAGCAATATTGGACAGATTATGATTACCCCCCCCGTTTTTAAAGATGCATATAAAAAAGTAAAAATAAATCACCTCACCGGTAAAGTAAATTAAAACGTTAAATTGGGGTTTCGAAATCGTTCCAACCCCCATGAATGGATACGATTTGGAGTTTTCGTGAGTGATGAGGCAAAAAACCATAAAAAGTTTTAAGTGTGAAAATCAACACTTGGGGACTGGAAACCAGCCCTTAGATTTGGAAGTCTTGAATTCTTTTTTTTCCCCAAAACACTATGGTATATTAGAATTGGATGTACCTCTCTTATCCGTAAAAAACTCTAATATAATACTATATAACTCCTCGAGACAGTCATCTGAAAAAAATAAACCGACAATCACGGGGGAAAAGTCTTCGAGAGAGCTCGAGTTGATGGAATTAAATTTGTGGACTATATGGCCCATCCCCCTGTGCACGGTTTGGTTGGTTTTAATAACTGTGAGTTGACTTATGTTCCAAGACTTCGGACTTTTATCACCTCGTACCTTTAGTTATTTTTTTCCTTTTTGTGGGGGGTTTTCGCAATCGAGATATTTTCGTCTTGTGGTTTTTGTGTCGACATCACCATACCCCACCGGCATCCCACACACGTCCTTTAAACCCTTAAAAAAAATTGGGATCTAATCGTTTTTAGGCTTGCAGAGCTAAAAAAAAAAAAAAAAAAAAAGAATTTTGCCCTTAAATTTCTTAAACCATCACACCCTTCACTGTCAATTTGGCAGTCTGAAACAGAAATTTAAAATATTTTTTTTTCCTTCCTTTGGAATGGGCCCGAAAAATTGCAAAAATTTTAAAAAGCAAAAAAGGCCCAACTTGCAACTAACCCTTCTTTTTTTACTGATTATTACATGTTTTTCTTTAAAAATTTTTTTGGATTCAAGAGGGGCGTATTTTTTCATTGAAAAAAAAGGTTTGGGCGTGCAAGAAAGGGAAAAATGACAAAAGTGAACTGACGATCTTTAAAATTTTGTATTTAAAATTTGCCCCTAGCATGAACTCCCCGAACGTTCGTGAAAGTCTCATTTCAGTTGGCTAAAACCCCCTACGATACGACCAAAACCATTGGGAATTCACACCCTAAATGTCAGAATAAATGCAAAAATATTTGGGGTCACAAGGTCCCCCACTCAATGTGTGTGGGCGTCCTTTGTCTCTTGTATTTTCTTGTGTGAAAATCCTTGACCCTCAAGAATTCCCAAAATTTCCCTGTAAAAAAACGAACCCTTTCGAGTCTAGGCTAGGTCTGGGGGTCTTATTTACGATCTTTTTAAATATTCATGTTGACATGGAACATGTTGTCAAATATTTTAGCTTGTTCTAGCAACTTTAGATATCTTAAGGTACAAAAAAACCCCTAAAAAGTGTTCCAAGGTGTCCCACAACCAGGAAATTCGTGCACAGGACCATTAGTTTTGATGATTAAGTGGTGAGGATTCCCCAAAAAAAGGGTAATTATTTTTTTACTGTAGCTTTAAACTTCTATTTTGTGGGTTAATTTCAAAATGCGTGTGCTTTAAACTATCAAGCTTTGACTTTTTAAAGCGGGCTGCATGGTTTTCTGCATTGGGAAAAATCATAAAACCACCTTTAATCTTTAAGAATCGCTCAGCCCTATTTATATTAAAATTTAAAATTGTAGTGTGTGAAAATGGGCTGCGGGGCAAATTTCTTTAAAATTAGTTTAGTAAAAAAAAAAAAAAACAAAAAAAATAAGAAAAAATTGGAAAAAAAAATAAGATGTCATTTTGGGTTTGGAATAAAAAAGGGATTTTTAAAAAAAATGCCCGAAATATAAAATGATTGTATAAAAAAAGTTGCGTTTTTTTCCTTTTTAAGAAATGTTTTTTTTTTTTTTTTTTCTGACAAGTCCCTTTTCCTTTTCGGATCGAAGGTTTTTTATTTTTTTCTTTCCTTACCCCAATTAAACTGCCTTTTGGTCCCCTTTTGCGAAAAATTGCTTTTTAATTTTTTTCCCCGGCCCTTCTTGTTTTCCTTGACGGAAAAGGCTGGATCGAAGTTTTTTAGTTCACTCCTATATTTTTGGTTTTCAAAATTTGAGTTTGAATTCTGGTAAAACTTTTTTTTGCTCTTCCTCCTCCCTTGTTTTGTTCTTCATACAAGAGTGTTAATTTTTTTTTTCTTGGAAAAAAAATCGATGACACAAGTGGTGTTAAAAGCTTCGAGTAATTCCAAGGTAAGGTGGTGGTTTTGCTCTTTAATGGTTTTTTCTTTTTCTATTTTTTTTTTTTGTTGAAAAGTGGGGCAAATTTTATAAACTACGAGGGGGGTATTAATTTTTTTGGGATCTTTCACGTCATAATTAAACCATTAGAACTCTTAATTAAATTTGTGATCATATTTTTCACCTGGGTCTTTAGTGTGGTCTACTGTAAAAATTATCTTACAAGATTAAAAGGTTGATTTAAAATGTTTGCCCCAATATGTTGGGATATGAGGCCTGGGGGTTCCTCCTTTTGATACAATTACTAACTTTGGGGAAAAAAAATTGTATAATTAAAATTTTTGTAAAAATCTACTAAAATATGTTATGTCAATGTTATATCCCCAAAATTATTTTTATATGATACAATATTATTTCTGTTCTGTTATGTTGAATTTAAAAAATGGGGATATAACTAAAAATGTTTTAGTTTATTAGTTTTGTGTTTTAAAATTTTTTTTCTAATATAAATAATCGTTGTTTTTTAAAAAATTTAAAAACTTTAAAAATGTATTTTAATAATATTTTTTTTTTAATTTTATTTTTATAATATTTTTAAATTTTTAAATGTTTTAAAATGTAAATTTTTTTTTTTTATGAATACCCTATAAAAAAAAAAAAAAAGAAAAAAATGAATATTTTTCTGAGAGCACTAGATACCCATGTAGGCTACCCAATGGGGGGACCATATTAATAATCTTTGTTAAAGGGGTTTTAATTTCATTTTAACCCCTTAACATTGGTTGATTTTTTCAGCCCGCAAACAAGCCAATATCAATCGCCCCTTTTAGGGTTGGGTTAAGCGGGCCCCCCCAAAAATTAAAAATTTTTCAAAATTTATCTTAATTACAATTTGATGCTTTTTGCAGAAAATAATCAACTTCGAAACATTACTCTATCGTTCAGGAAAACCCCCGAGAAAGAATTTGGTGGTCAAAATGGATTAGTGGGTGTGGCTCTTTTGGATTGTCCGGGGGGGCTTTCAATTCATTTAATGTTAAGGGGGATAATTTACGTGCTGTAATCAACTCTTTTAAAATTTAAAAAAAACCGGTGAAGATTTGTTACTCAAATTTTAAATGGGTTAAAAAAGGCCTTTTAAATGGCCTGCAAAAAACCCTTTCTTTTAAGGGTTTTTTTAAAAAAAAAAAAAAAAAACCATCTTGAATTGTTTAAATGGGCTGTATTGTTTGGGGGCAGCCATTTCGTAGCATTAAATTTTTTTGATTTGGGTAAATTTTATGTATGGTTTGGGAAAGTCTGTTTTTAAGAGAAGGGGGGAAAATTGCGTTTTTTTTAATTAAAATCGAAAAGTGATATTGGCAAATAAAGGAAAAATGTGGTCTAAATTCATTTGAAAAAACCCCCACATGTCTTTTTCTTTTTTATAATTTTTTAGGCCAAGTAAATTTTAATAGAGTAAAAAAAAGTTTTTAAAAACTATTTTGATTCAAACGAAATATTAACCAAAACGAAAAGATTTTTCCCCTCATTTCACCCTTTCATTTATTTTTTTTCCCTTAATTTACTCTTAATTCTCCTTTAAAGAAAGAGAGGGAGAATAAAAATTATGGGGAAAAATTTAAAGTGAATAGAAAACAGAACGAAAAGAAAAGTTGAAAGGAAAACGTCATAAAACCCTCTCCCTTTTATTTTGCGAATGTGAGAACAAAAAAAAAAGGAAGTCATTTAATAAAATCACTTTCCCGATTTTTTTTTAAATTTACTTAGGGTGGAAAAAAAATAAAACCAAACTGAATTGACTGCAAATTTAAAAACCAAAATCGAATAAAAAAAAAAAAATTGGGTTTTTTTCCCCAATTTGGTTTGTAAAATATTAAAAATCAAAATTTCCTCGTGTTAATGGAGTATAAAAAAAACTAAAAAAACCCAAATAAAGTCCTAAAACAAAGTAATATTTAAATCTGTTTAAAAATTTTTTTGTTGTAACATTGTACTTTTTTTTTCCCTTTTTTTTCCCTTTTTGTTTTCTTTTTTGTTTGAGTTATGTTAAAAAAATATGGTTTTTGATTTTTTAACCATGATTTTTAAGTTATGTTAAAGTTAGGTTAAAGCTCACTTAATGCTTTTTTTATAAAAAAAAATTTAGTTTTAAAAATATTTGAAGTTCCTTTATTGAAAAAAGATAAATTTCCCTAAACCCTCGTAAAGAGTCCCAAGGGCATGTTTTTTTTTCAATGATTATAGTATTTGTGGTACAATATTTCATGTTATGCATGAATTCATTTTAGATCATAAATTAGGTTGACCCATGCACCAATCAGAGTAAGTCAAATTTTTTTTGTTAAAAATTTTCCCTAATACTAAACAATACGTTTTGTTTATGGATAGAAAAACAAAAAGTGTTTTTCCGCAAAAGGGAACCAAAAAAACCATGCTATCCATACTTCCTTCCTTTTCGATTTTCATCACCCATTTAAATAAAAAGCATAAGGTAAAATCCCCTTTTTTATTCATCGCGTTCTTATTTTCCTCCAAACCAAAAACAATATAAAGGCCAAAATCCAGTTTTTAGCTTTTTTGTCACAAAAGAGAAACTTCTATTGTCATATAATAACCATTTTATTTTGATGTCATTTCTTTTCCTTGTTTGCTGTTTTCTTGGGGACTAAAAATGAGTTTTGCCGGATTAAAAAAAGCTACTCTTTCTTGGTATTTTAATCGAAGATTAGTAAGTTAATTTGTATGTGAACTAGATTTTTCTTTAATGGTAGGAAATGGGGGTTTTCCTATAAAAACGTTTTTTTTTTTTTTTTTCTGAATAATTTTGGGTGAGGAGATAAAAAATAATCGTTTTTTAAAACAAAACCTTGTGAATAATTTTCCAAAAAAATTTGGGTTGGGCATCCGTTTTTTTGAATATATGTCCGTTCGAAGAGTCCAGGTCAATTTTGTAGAATAATTTGTTTTTTTTTATGAAAAAACTCTAGGACCAAAAAATCCTTATGCAATTTTTTTTTGGGTTTCTCAAAATAGGATTTACGTGACATGATACATCAAAGTAAAAGGTAAATGGGAATTAAGTGATTGGATACACACTCTTTCCCTTCTTTATTTCTCTACGGGATGTCCCATTAGAATATATTCGAAAGTAGAGTTGCCCGAATCATAGAAGCTGTCTTTTAAAACCCGTTTACGGTATATATTTTTGGGGGAAAAATTACTCAAGTTTTTTGGAGGAAAGGTATATATTTATTTTATTTTATGCTTAGAAAACTACAAAAAATATTTAAGTAAAAAAATCTTTTTTTTAATTTTATTAATTATCGTGCATGATAAATCCTGTTTTAGTTATTTAGTGCTAAACTTTTTTAACTTAAATTTAGGTTTTGTTGGGTTGAAAGGAATGGTTATATTTAGTTTGGTTTTCTTCTAAAGGATACAAAATTTAATGTCTGGATGTTAATATGGGATAAAATGTAATGTAGTTATCAGTTAAGTATCGATTAATAGTTTAAAAAAAATTTAAATTGATTATTGTAAAAAATTAAATTTTAAGGGTTTGTGGCTGTAATTTAAAAATATCTTATTTTTTCTTTGTTGGTTTTAAATTAATTGGTTTAAAATGTATAGAGACCTAATTTCCTCAGAGAATAAAATGCTACTAATTATTAACTATCTTATGACAAAATGTCATAATTGATAATTAAATGTTATTTTAATTAAGTTTTTTAATTTAATATATCAAAAAATTGTCAAAATTAATTTTAATTAACAAAAGATTTTTATCATAATTTATTTAATTTATTTAAATTAGTTTTGTTGTTTTTAATATCTTTTAAATTAATATTGAAAAATAATTGATATAATTAATTAATTTTTTTACTTAATACTTAAATTATAAATATTTTTTATAAAAATATAAATAATTTAATTGTTCCATTTTTTTAAATTTCTTTATTTCTTATTTTATTATAATTTTTTAAAAAAAGGTACGATTTCATTGTGAATTCGATTTGGGGTATTTGGGGGTTTTAAAGTTAAATAAGCTATTTTCAATGAGAAGGGAATAGCTATTTAAAAAGGGAATAGGTATAGCCTATACTCATTACTTCCAACAAAAAAAAAATAAAGTGAAATTGGTTTTTTTTTGGTTTTTTCTTGATATCTTGAAAAAAAAAAAATTTTAGATCACTTTGAAAAAACCTAAAAAATCTATTTTATCAATTTTTCTTTTAATGTCAAAAAATTTTTGAAATATCAAATATTAATTTTGTGGGGGAAAGAAATGTTAACAAAAAGTAGCCCCCTGGATGCAAAAAGATTTACTGAACGAAGGGGGAAAAAAAAAAAAAAAAAAAAAAAAAAAAGGAAAAAAGATACAAATATTTTTAAATTAATTTTAAAAAACCAGCATAAAAACATTAAAAAATTGATCACGAACTTCTTGTATAAAAAGTAAAGGTGAAAACCCGGGATACAATCCACGTAAAACCACTTCATTGTAATATATAAACCCCAATAAAAGTACCCCACCTGATGAGATTTGAAGAAAAAATTAAAAATAGATTTGACTTAACCCCTAATAATTCAACAAAAAAAAAACGGCTTGTTTGGCACCCGCTTTGTTTGAAAACTTCTGTTCAATTGATGGTTTTGGGGTTGCGCTTTGTAAAGCAACCCTTTGCCGGTAAATGTTAAACCCAAAAATTTTCCCACTATTCTAATTTGTGTCCCATCAAAGTTAGCTTTTAATAATGTTTCTTTTCCCTTTTTTTTTTTTTTTTAAAGGAGTTTTTGATTGCTAAAATCAGCTTCATTATAGTGTGGATCTTTATTTTATTCAACAATTTTCTTAATTTGGTGAGAAAGACTTTGCTTAAACTATAAAAAATAGATTCTTATAAAAAAGTTAAATAACATCAAGATCAAACCCAAAAACCTCTTAACTTTTTTTAAATTAATTTAACCCCACAATGTTTGATTAAAAATTTTAAAACTAAAGGGGGAGTAGTTTTCAACTATTTTTTTTTTAAAAATTAAAGAGGATTTTTCATGATTTAAAATTATAAAAACCCGGGAAAAAATTTAACATGTTTGTGATGTGAGACCTATTGGGGGTAATTTTTTGGGTAATGTACTTTTTAAGGGATTCTTGCATTTTAAATAGGGGGCTTTTGTAATGATAAAAAATAGGAGTAAAAACATTAGCCTTCTCAAACATGGTTGACAATTGAAGATTTAGCGTGTCGGGTTGCCAATCGCCTACTTTTCACCTATTTGTTTTTTTCCCACAGGCCTGTTTCTATTTTCCCTCAATACTATTTTAATTAAAAGAAATAAAATTTGTACCATTAAATTTTAATTATTGCTATTTGTGTAAACTAAGTTAAATTCTTGACTTTTGTTGTCCTATTTTCTAAATTTCCAAAGCTAGGGCAATAAAAGCCATTGTTTACTTGATTCGATGCACTTCCGATCCTCATCAACTTTGCGAGATTTTGATAATTTGTAAAAACTATTAAGTGTGTTTTTTAGGGAAAAAATTGTAAAAACGCAATAATTTAAGAAAAATATGTATTTCTGAAAAAAAAATATGATGTAAATTGATTTCCCTAACAACGATGTAACCCTTGTTTTCTATTACAATATTAAACACCGCAAGGATTTGGGAGTTATTTTGTGAAAGGGCTTTTTAGATTAAAATGAAAAAAAACTTATCAATAAGCATTAGTTATTATTTTTTATTTATTAGAAAAATTTTTTGGTATTTAATTTTACATAAAAGCAATTGATCTATATTTTCTTTTTAAAAAACATTTACAGATTTCAATGAAAGATTTGCCCCCTATTTTTATTAGTACAACGAAAGATATGAGGGAAAGATAATGATAAATTTAGTATTGTCAAAGTTAGCACTAATCCTATGTTATCAAAAGGTATTAAAAATACCTTATTTTTATTTTTTTTTTTTTTGTGCTTTTTAAATCATATGTGGTAGAAAAGTACATAAAATGTAACAAAAGGATTTAACATAAGAGTCAAAAAAAACTAATAAAGTTAATCTTCTTTACACTAAAAGGTAAGGAACATGTCTAAGATACTCTATTCAATTTTTGATCTCCCTGTACATAAAAAGGGGATAAGGGGTATGTGTATGCATCTTGTTTTAGATTATAGGGCTAACAGATATTATCATTTTGAAACCCTTTTCATTAGAAATTTGAAAATAGCGGTTTCTCGAAATCAAAATGGGCCTTAAAGGTCCTAGATAAGGGGATAATGGTGGATGGGATGAAAGCCTTATGCTAAAAAAGCCCAATATTTAGAAAAAGCACCAAAGGGGGGAAAACAATGGTAGCAAAGGGTCTTTGATGTTAAACACAAAAAAATGATGTAATTTTTGGAGATTTGAGGCTTTTCTGTAAAGATAATTCAAAAGTAAGCTTATGACATTGCCGAACAAGATATTAGGATTTATTTCGAAATCATAAAGCCCCTCCTTTCATGTGTTGATTGCCTTAAAAATAAACTTAGATTTTTGTTACTAAATTAGATCCCAAGAAATTTTCTTAATGGTGAACTTGAAAAATGATTTATTTAAGTATCACCTAGATTTGAGTGTTAGTTTTAAAGAAAGAGGTTGTGATTGATGAAATCTATAATGGGTTAAAATAATCCTAAGGGCTGATTTAAGCGCTCCCTTTAGTTCAACTTGATCAAATTAAAGGTTTAACAAATTTTGTAAGGTCTTTGGGTTTTGTGAAAAAAAAATGTGGGGGAAAGAAATTGTACTTATTTGTATGTAAATCATCTTACTGGATGTGAAGTAAATTTGAGTAGATAAGGAGGAAAGTCAAAAACTAGGGGCAAAAAGAAAAAAAGGGTCAAGAAATTTTAAAAATATTTCTTAGGGATGAAAAAAAATCAAAAGTATGAAAATATTTCCTTATCTTAAAATGTATAGTAAATCTATTGAAGAAATGAGGAATTTGTTTTGCATAAAAATTGCAATCCCCTAAATTTACAATAGAACTGTAAGGTTGAAGGGGGATGATTTAGCATTAATAAAGTCAAATATTTGAGATTAGTTGGAGACTAATATATCCTTTCTCACTCAACAGGTTTTGCTCATTTAAGGAGCTTATAGAAAAGAAAAGCATTTTTTCCTATAATAAGAGGGGTTTTTGAAGATTACGATCAAATCTAAAGTAACTAAAAGGGAACTCTTTGGTAAAGGCTTAATGTTTAAAAAAAAAAATACTAAGATAAGCCGAATTTAAAAGCCTTTGTTAATGTTGATTGGGACTAGTAAAAAACTTTTAAAAATTTTGATAGGTATTTTATATCCAATTATTATATGAGATAAGGAATTTTTTGGGGACGTAAGGGGAGAAAAAATTTTTTAGTAGTAACAAGCTGGACCTAGTAAATGTAGAGTATCAACGATGTCTAAGTGTTTTGCAAAGTAGGGATAGTTTTATGACCAAATGAAAGTCTTGAAGAGGGAGTTATGATAGTCCAATCAACTATATAATACCGCAAACTGCTATCAGTATTGCAAAATGAAAGAGTAAAATATGTTAAATTGATGCATTTCGAGTTAGAGATCGAAAGTGATGACATCAATAAAACGCCCCCCCATAAAAAACCCTCACCAAAATCAAGTTTAAATCTTTGTGAAGAAAAGCAAATGGATAACGAATAATCTATCCATTAAAATTTTAAGTGGGAATTTTTTGAAAAACAAAATAAAATTCAACAATAAATATATTTGATGTAATCTAAAAACAAAAGGTAAAAAAAATTAGTGTTTTTAATATAAAGGTAAAGATTGTATAACCTGAAACTTATATATAAAATGCTTTTGTATTAATCAAAGATATGAAAACTTGACCTTTTTTCCTAATTAACTTTTTTAATTATTTTTTGTTTTAAATTAAGAATTAAAAAAAAAAACAAAGGGGAAAAAAGAAGAAAAATTTCTATATTTATAAATTTTTTTTTAATTGAAATGAAAAAAATTGTATAAAAATTTTTAAAATCTATTAGTTTTTGTTTTTGGGTTAAAAGATTTTTAGAATGGAAACAATTTAAATTTAAAACCAATTTATTATTAGTGGGTGGGAATTAAAAAATTAAGGAAAACTACGATTTGTTTTACCCCATTTGAGAAGATTTGGCCTATGAAGACAAAAATTTTTGGGATTTTAGATTCTTAGTAAAATTTTTAGGGATAATTATGGTAGAAGTGATAAAAATAATTAAAATATGCATTAGAGAAGGGAAAAAAATAAGTTAATGTAAATTTATTAAAATTTTGTTAAATAAAATATTTAAAATTTTCTTTTTGGAATATGTAAACATATCAATATACAATTTAATCCCCCTTATTAATATGTAAAAAAAACAAAATAAAAGGACTATCATTCCCTCAGGTTTTTTCCCCCTTTAAAACCCCAATATTTTATTGTAAATATTTAAAAAAAGGTTTTCCTTCAAAATTTTTGTAATTTGGAATATTTCTGCATGCCAATAATAAACCCCATGCGTGTTTTAAACATCAGGGATACTTTTTTAATTAAAACAATTTCTTACATTTTTTGTTTAGAAATAGTTATCTTTTTTTTGGGGAATGCCTCAAATTTTAATACAAGTTTTCAATGAAAGGCATTTAATGCTATTCAGTTACTATAACAAAGCTTTAATGTTTGTTTTTTTTAGAAAGTGACCTTTATCGGACCCTTCATTTTTGTAAAAAACCAAAATGATCCGTCTTGTAATAAATTTTGGGGGGGGGGGCCCCTTTATTTTTTTTTTTCCCAAAAATTTTTTTTTTTTAAGGAAGGGTTCCAAGGAAAAACAAAAAATAAAAAAAAAAAAAAATCTAAAAAATAAAGAGAAAAAAATACAAAAAAAAAGGGAAAAATAGGAAAAAAAAAAAAAAATTTTTTAAAAAAAATCAAAAAAATAAAAAAAATTTTAAAAGTAAAAAAAATTTAGAAAAATTAAAAAAAAAGGGTTTTTTAGAAAAAAAATCTTTTTTAAAAATAATTTATAAAATGAATTTTTTAATTTAAAAAAAATTTTAAATTTTTTTAAAGAAATTGGATAAAAAAATTGGGGAAAAATTTAAATCTAAGTCTAAGTTAAATAGTCATTTATTTTAAATTTATTTAAATTAAAAAATCTTTCATTCAAATTACTTTTTTAAAAAGATTTTTTTCAAAATCCTTTTTTTTTTTAATTTTTTTCTATTTTTTTTCTACTTTTCAAATTTTTTTTTTTTTTTTTGTATTTTTTTCTAAAATTTTTTTTTTTTTTTTTGTGTTTTTCCTTTTTTCCTTTTTTTTTTGTTTTTTCTGAACTTCATTATTTTTTTCTTATATTTTTTTTTTTTTTTTTCCCTTAAATTTTAGGACCTTAAAACTAAAAAAAAAAATAAAAAATGAGGAAAAAAAATTGGATATTTACAAGGGGATGATTTGGTTTTGTTACAGTTATAAAATAAAGGGGATCGAAAAAAGGTCACTTTCAAAATAAATACATAACATGTAAGGCTTTGTTTATTTAATGTGAAGTAGCAGTTAATGCGTTTTCTTTAAAAAAATTGTTTTATAAATTCTGGGCATTCCGAGGTAAGAAAGATAAGCTATTTGGCATAAAAATTAATAATGTGGAAAAAAAATTGAAATTTTATGTATTACATGATGTATCAACCCGCATGGGATTTGATTGGCAGCATGAAATATTCCCTTAAAAATTTGAATGGAATTTTATCTTTCTAGAATTTTGAAAATTAAATATTTGGTTAAAAGTGGATGTAGACACTGTAGAGGGCTTGATAGTTTTTCTTTTTGTATTTTTTACTATTAAAAATTGGAGTTAGTTTGTATCTTGATATGTTTACATATCTCAAAAAAAGATTTTACAATTTTTATTTTTTAACATGAACATCTTTTTTATGAGAGTTTAAAATTTAACTTAGTTTTTTCCCCTTTTCTCTAAGCTGTTCATTCATTCTTTCCTCTCCTTAATTATCTTAAAGTTTACTAAAAAATCATAACCCCCAACAATTTTTGTTTTATGGCATTTCTCAAATGGGGTCAAAACAAATTGCTAGCTTTCCCCTTTAAATTTTTCCTTGATCTCTCTCTAGTAATAAATTGGTTCTAATACCATTTATAATGTTCCCTTTTAAAAAAATTTAAAAACCAAAATAACAAACAAAATAAAAGTTTTATAAATGCATTAAATTAATCTCACTTTCCATCATTGTGATGATTAAAATAGAAGACATGGATTGGAAAATATATGAAATTTGGGGGTTCTTCAAGTTTATTTTGTTAATATTGTAGAGTTAATCAAATATAATTCATTTTCATTGAGGAAAAAGGTCTTAGTTTTCTATCTTGATATAATCCAAAAGCATTTATTATAGATGAAGTTTTAGTGTGTATACCAATCTTTACCCATTATATTAAAAATACAGTAAGCTTACTTTCCTATTTGTTAGATTAATCTAAATTTTTTCCCATGTTGAATTTTTTTGTTTAATATTCCCCTTAATTATGGATAGTTTCGTTATCCCAAACTTACTTCAATAAGTTTTTAAAAAGATTTTTGGGGTTTTTATGGCGATCTATTTATGTCATCACTTTCGATTCTAACTCGAAATGCTATCAATTTAAATATTTTACTTGTTCAGTTGCAATACTGATAGCATGTTTTTCTATTTTTATAGTTGGGATTGGACTTATAATCATCTTCAAGGGCTTTCATTTGTCATTAAAACTATACTACTTTGCAAAAACTTGGAATCGTATGATACCTACTTTTAACTAGGGCAGCTTGTTACAAAATTTTTTTGCCCTTACGTCCAAATGTCCCTTTTTCATATAATAATTTTGGATATTTAATTCCCATCATTATTTTCTTTTTCCAATCAAAATTAACAAAGGTTAATTCTGCTTATTTAGTATTTTTTTTTTAACATTAAGCCTTTACCAAGGGTTCCTTTTTGTTACTTTGGATTTGATCGGTAATCTCAAATCTTTAATAGGGAAAAAGCATAACTTAGCTTATAAGGCTCCTTTTATGAGCAAAAAATAGTTGAGTAGAAAGTGATATATTTTGTCTCCATACTAATTCAAATATTACTTCATTAATAGCTAAAAAATCTCCCTTAACTTACTTCTATTTTTATTCTAGGGGGAGTTTCAATTTTCTAGCAGGAAGATTCCTCATTTTTTCAATAGATTTACTATACATTTGTAAGATAAAGGGAAATTTTATACTTTTTATTATTTTCCTAAAAAAATTTTTTTAAAATTTTTGACCCTTTTACTTTGACCCAGTTTAGATTCCTCCCTTTTTCTACTCAAATTTTGCTTCTCTCACTAGTAATGATGTTTACATACATAAAAAGTACTAATTTCTTTCCTCCCACATTTTCTTTCACAACAAAGTATCTTGTTGTTTGTTTAAAACCCTTAAAGGAAACTAAGTTGAATAAGGGAGCGTTAAATCATGCCCTTAGTGATTTTTTAACCCCTTCATAGATTTCATCAATTTCAACCTCTTACTTAAAAACTAACGACTCAAATCTGGTGTATATTAAATAAATTTTTTTCAAGTTCACCATTAAGAAAAAGTGTTCTTGGTATTAATTTAGTAAAAAGAAAATTTAAGTTTATTTCTAAGGGAATCAAACTGAATGGAGTTGGGCTTTATGATTCGAACTAAAATCCTAAAATTTTTTTGGTCAATGTCATAAGCTTACTTATGTAATTATCTTTCTAGACACGCCCCAAACCAAACATTATCATATCTTCTTTGTGTTTAACTCAAAGACCCATTTTCTACCAATTGTTTTCCCCCCCTTTTTGCTTTACTAAATATTTTCCTTTTAGCTAAGGCTTTCATCCATCCACCATTATCCCCCTTTACTTAGGACCCTTTAAAGGGCCCCATTTAGATTTCGAGAAACCCCTATTTCAAAAATTTTCTAATGAGGTTGCAAAATGGGGAAAAGTCATGTGTATGCCCATTAATCTAAAAAAAGTGTCTTAAAATATCCCCTTATCCTTTTTGGTGTACGGGGGGTCAACTTGAATAGAGTTCTTAGACATGTTTCTTATCCTTCGGTGTAAGAAGATTAACTTGATTAGTTTTCTTGACTTTTTGTTAAATCCATTTTGTTTACATTTTATGTACTTTTCTCCAATTATATTTAAAGCACTAAAAAGAAAAAAAAAAAAAAATATTTTTTTTTTAAAATCCTTATGTGATAAAAAATATGGGTTATGTTTACTTGATAATACTAAATTTTCATTAGTTCCTCATAATTTTTTGTTGTCTAAATTTAATATGGGAAAACTTTCATTGAAATCTGTGAATGTCTTTTTAAAATGAAAGTATTGACAAATTGGACTTTGAGTAAAATTTAAAAAACCAAAAAATGTTGTCTAATAAAAAAATAAATTATAACTAAAGTTTATTTATAAGTTTTTTTTCATTTCATATCTAGAATGCCCTTTACATAAAAAACTCTCCAACATCACTTTCGGTGTTTTTTTGTAATAGAAAGCAAAGGGTTGACATGTGTTAGGAAGTCAATTTACATCTTTTTTTTCTTGTTTAGTAATTACTTTTTTGCTTAATTTATGTGGTTATACAATTTTCAAAATAGCACATTAAAAGTTTTTTCAAATTATTCAAAAACTCGCAAAGTGTGGGATCGGGAAGTGCATCTGAATCAATGCTAAAGCAAAAGGTCATTTTATTGCCATGCCCTTTTGGAAGTTTATGAAAAAGGACAAAAAAAAGTCAAAATTATACTTAGTTTACATAAATATGCAATAATTAATATTAAATGGTACAATATATTTAAATTATATATATTATGATATGAGGTAAAAAAAGAATACAGGCCTGGGAAAAAACACAAATAGTTGGGAAAGTAGGGATTGGACAACCGCACGCTGATTTTCATTGTTTTTAACCATGTTTGGAAGGCTAATGTTGTGTTACTCCATATTTAGGTATCATTCAAAAGCCCCCTATTTAACATGCAAGAATCCATTAAAAAATACTATTTACCCCAAAACTTATCTCAAATAGGTCTACTCCAAACATGTTAAATCTTTTTGGTTATATATATCTAAATCAGAAAAATGCCTCTAACTTTTAAAAAAACCAAAAAAATTGAAGTTACTCCCATTATGTTTTAACTTTTTAAACAAACGTTGTGGAGTTAAATTTAATGTTATCAAAGTTAAAAAGGTTTGGGGTTTGTATTTGTTGTTATTTAAATTTGTTTATATGAGTAATCTATTTGATGTTTAAATCAAAAATCTTTCCAATAAGTTAAGAAAATTTTTGAATAATAAATCTAAAAAATCCCCATTATTGAAGTTTTTCAGCAATCAACAAAACCTTAAAAAAAAAAAAGGAATGAAAATTATTAAATAGTACTTTGAGGGACACAATAGAAAATGGGAAAATTTTTTTGGTTGGATGTTGCGGAGCGAAATGGATTTCTTGACAAAGCGACACCTAAAACCAGTCAATTGAATGAAGTTTGATCAAACAAAGCGGGTGCCTTTTAATTGCCTTTTTCTTTGGTTGAATTATCTGGAGTTAGTCAACTAATATTTTTTAATTTTACTTAATTCCCATCGGGGGCTCTTGTTTGGGGTTTATATATTTTAAAAGAAGTGGGTTTTTCAGTGGTTTTATCCCGGTTTTCACCTTTACTTTTATACAATGAAATTTGTGATCAATTTTTCATGTTTTTTGTGCTGGTTTGTTTGAATTTATATGTAAAAAAACATTTGTATCTTTTTCTTTTTTTTTTTTTTTTTTTTTTTTTTTTTTTATCCCTCTTGTTCTGTAAAATCTTGTTGATCCATTTAACTATCTTTTTTGTAACATTATCTTCCGACAACTTAATTATTTTATATTTTCAAAATTTTTTTTGACATTTTTTTGAAAATTGTAAAAAAGATTTTGATGGTTTTCAATGTAGTATCTTAAATTTTATTTTTTTCGATATCAGAAATACCAAAAAATAAACCATTATCACTTCATTTTGATTTTGATTGGAAGTAATGGTATAGGGCTTACCTATTCCTTCTGTAAATAGTATTCCCCTTTCATTGAAAAAAGTTATTTAAAATTTTAAAAACCCAAGTACCCTCTCGAATTCATCAATTGAATCTACTCTTTTATAAATTGATAATAAAAAGAAATAAAAAAAAATTTAAATAAATGGGAACAAATTTAATTTTTTAATTATTAGTAAAAGAATGATAAATTTAAATATTAAATAATAAAATTTAAATTAATTTTCAATTATTTTTTAATAATTTTTAATTGATATTTTAAAATTTAAAAATACAATTTATAAAATTAAATAAAATTTTGTAATAAACATTAGTTAAATTAAAAATTTAATTATGATCTATATTATTGATTATTATATTAATTTTTTTAAATAATAAAACATTTAAATTTTAATTAGTGACATTTTTGTCATAATGATAGTTAATAATTTGTAGTCATTTTTTTTCCGAGGAAAAAATAGGTTTTCTTTTACCCAAATTTAAAAAATACCAATCTAAGTAATAATAAGTATTTTAAATTTAATGCCCCTAACCCGTTTGAATTTTAATTATTTCAATTATCAAATTTAAATTTAATTTTAATCTTAATCAGATACTTAAGATAAACTACATTGATCCCTATTTTCATCATAGACATTAATTATGTATCCCTTTTGGGAAGGGCCAAAACTAAATTATAAACCCTTCCCTTTCAACCCCAAAAACACCCAAAATTTTAATTTTAAAACGTTTAGCTACTAAATAACTAAAAAATGATTTATCATGCACGATAATTAATAATTAAAGAAAGATTTTTTTACTTAAATTTGTTTGTTTTTTTTCTAAGCATAAAATTTAGAATAAAAATTTTTTACCTTGCCTCCCCAAAAGCTTTAGTTGTTTTTCCCACAAAAATAAATTTCGTAGACGGCTTCAAAGAAGCTTCCATGTTCGTGGCAACCTAGCTTTTTGAAAATTTTAATGGGACATCCTGTAGAGAAAAAAAAGAAGGGGGGAAAAGGGGTGTATCCCAAACATTTTATTCCTCAGTTTACCTTTGACTTTGATGTATTGTCCGTAAAAATTTTTGATGAAGCAAAAAAAATAAGTTGCATAAGGATTTTTTGGTCCCAGAGTTTTCAATAAATAAAAAAAAATTATTTACAAAATTGACCTGGGCTCTTCGAAATGGAAAATATTTAAAAAACACGGGTGCTAAAAAGCAAATTTTTTTGGAAAATTATTCACAAAGGGTTTTTTTTTGAAAAATCGTTATTTTCATCTCCCTCACCTAAAATTTTTTCGAAAAAAAAAAAAAAAATCGTTATATGGGAAATTTCCCCCTTGTCTCTACATTAGAAAGGAAAACTTGTTCACATATCAATTAATTTTATTTTTGATTAAAATACCCAAAAAGAGTGCTTGATTAATCCCCCAAAAAATCTTTTTAGCTAAAATAAACAGCAAAACGGAAAGAAAAAGACATCAATATAAAAATGTGTTTATATTGAAATATGAAATTTTTTCTTTTAGGAACAACAAAGTAAAAACGGTTTTTGGCCTTTATTTGTGTTTTGGTTTTGGGGAAATAGAAAAAAGCGATGAAAAATAAAAAGGGTATTTTATTATGATTTTCATTTAAAGGGGTGATGAAAATCGAATGGAAGGGAAATTTGGATGGGTTTGGGTTTCTTTTGGTTCCCCTTTTTTCGTGAACTAAACCCTTGTTTTGTTTTTCTTCCCATTTAAAAAACAGTATTGTTTGTATTTGGAAACATTTTTAACGAAAAACTTCGACTACCTGATTGGTGCATGGATCAGACCATAAATTTTTGATCTAAAAAAGAATTGCATGCATAACATGAAAAAAATTTTTACCCAAATACTATAATCATTGAAAATAACATGCCTTGGGCCCCCCTTTTCGGGTTGGGAATTGATTTTTTTCAATAAAGGAACTTCAAAAAATGTTTCAATAACTAATTTTTTTTAAAAATTGCAGTAATGTGGTTTAACCCAAGTTAATAAATTAAAATCTATGGTTATAAAAATCAAATACAAATATTTATTAAGTAACTCAAACAAAAAGAAAAAAAAAAAGGAAAAAAAAGGAAAAAAAATAGTACAATGTTACAACAACAAAATTTTTTTTAAATCATGATTTAAATATTACTTTGTTTTGTAGGAGGTTTTGTTTGGTATTTTAGTTTTTTTTAGTACATCCATTAAACGACGGTAATTTTTGATTTGAAAATTTTTCAAACCCAAATTGGAGAAAAAAACCCTTTTTTTTTTATTGTTTTTTTTAATTTGAGTCTAATTCCGTTTGGTTGATTTTTTTTCCCCCTAAGTAGATTAAAAGAAAAAAGCGGGAAAGTGATGTTATTAAATGACTTTCCCTTTTTTTTGTTCTACTTGAACATAAAAGGGGAGAGGTTTTTGTACTGTTTTCCTTACAATTTTTTTTTCGTTTCTCGTATCTATTCACTTAAATTTCCTCATATATTTTCTATATTTCCCTCTTTTTTTTAAAGGGAATTTAAGAGTAAATTAAAGGGAAAAAAATAAAGAAAGGGTGAAATGAGGGAAAATCTTTTGATTTTGGTAAATTTTTCGTTTGAATCACTGTTTATAGATTTTTTTCCTCTATTAAATTGACATTGTGGCCTAAAAAAAATTTTAAAAAAAGAAAATGCCCTGGGGGGTTTATTTAAAGTAATTTAGCCACTTTTCCCTTTATTTCGCCATTATCCTATTTCGATTTTAAAGTTAAAAAAACGCAATTATCCCCATTCTTTAATAACTGACTTTCCCAAAACCCATATCATAAAACTTTTCAGGCCCCAAAACAAAGAATTCAAATGCTACGTAAATGGTGACCCAAGCAATACAGCCCATTTTAATCAAATTTAAGATGGGTTTTTTTTTTTTTTTTTTTTAAAAAACCCCTTAAATGAAGGTTTTTTGCCCGGCCCCTTTAAAAGGGTTTTTTTAAACCCTTTAATTAGGTAGACAAAATTTTCACGGTTTTTTTTATTTCAATGAGTTAGATTAGGTTGCACGTAAAATTTTCCATTAAATTAAATGAATTTAAGCTAGCCAGCCATGGATCAATCCAACGGGCCTAAGCCCACTTAACCCTTAGACCTACCAAACCGATTTCTTCTGAGTTATCCTAGAAAAATGATGGTAAAAGTTTTGAAGTTGATTATTTTTTGCAAAGAAGCATCAAATTGTAATTAAGATAATTATCTGAAAAATTATGAAAAATTTGGTTAGTGGCCCCCTTAAAACCCCCAAACCCCCCCAAAGGGTCGTTTGATGGTTGGTTGTTTTGCGGGGCTGAAAAAATCTAACCTATGTTAAGGGGTTTAAATGAAAAGTTAACCCTTTAAAGAAGAAATTTTTAATATGGTCCCCCCCATTGGGATGCGTACAGGGTATCTAGTGCGTCTCAGAAAAATAGTTGTTTTTTGCTTTTTTTTTTTTTTTTTTGATGGAATCGTTTCATAAAAAAAAAAATTTACATGTTTATCATTAAAAATTATATATATTTTTTAAAAAAAAAAAATTAAATAAAAAATATTTTAAAAAACTATTATTATGTTATATTTTAAAGAAAAAAACGTAGTTATTTTTATTGTATCTTTTTAAAAAACAAAACTATTAATATTAATAATTTATGTTATATCCATTTATTTTTAAATTCAAAATAATCATGATACAGAAATAAAATTGTATCAGTATAAAAAATAAAGTGGGAATAACTGTGAAAAAACAGTATTTTGTAGATTTTTACATAATTTTAATTATACAATTTTTTTTCCCCTTTAAAATTTGTAAGATTGTATACAAAAAAATGAGGAACCCCCAGGCCCCATGATCCCAACATTTGGACAAAGTTTTAAATCAACCTTCTAAGTCTTTTAAATAATTTTTACAGTGACCCCACTAATGACGCCAGGTTGAAAATATGACACAAAATTTAATTAAGAGTTCTAAGGTTTTTAAATTTTGACGTGAAAGATCCCTAATAAAAATTTAAAATCCTGTCTCGTAGTTATAAACTTTGCCGCACTTTTCAAATTAAAAAAAAAAAGAAAAGAAAAAACCATTAAAAAGGTCAAAACCCACCCCCGTACCCTTGGAATTTACTCGAAGCTTTTTAAACACCACTTGTGTATCGATTTTTTCCAAAAAAAAAAATTAACACTCTTGTATGAAGAACAAAAAACAAGGGGGAGGAAGAGCAAAAAAATTTCACCAGAACTTACATAAAATCCGTTTAGAAAACCAAAATTTGGATGTGAAAGAAATATGAAAAACTTTCAAAAGATCCAGCCTTTACCGTAAGGAAACAAGAAGCCGGGGTAAGAAAATAAAAAAAAAGTTCATTTTAGATCTGCAAAATGGCGTCCAAAAAAGCATGAAATAATGATTGAAGAAAGGATAAGGAAAAAAAAAAATTGATAGGAACATTTCGATCAGAAGAAAAAGTGTTGACTTGTGGATAAAAAAAAAAAAAAAAACCAAAAATTTTTTAAACAGTGAAAAAAACAAGACATCTTTTTATTATACGATTTTTTTATGCATTTTGATATTATACGTTGTTACATTTTTTTAAAAAACCCTTTTTTATTGCCAACGCAGGCAAAGACATCTGCGTTTTTTTTTTTTTACTTTTTCTTTTTATTTTTTTAATTTTTCTTTTTTTTGTTTTTTTACTAAATTTTTCATTAATTAATTAAATTTTAATGAAATTGCCGTGTCATGTCTTTTTTGTGTTAACCAGTACAATTTAATTTTAAATAAATGGGCTGATGCGATTCTTAAAGTCTTAAAGGGGGTTTATATGATTTACCCAATGAGAACACCTGCATGCCAGCTTAAAAGTCAAAGCTTGTGTTGAAAGACACGCATTTTGAAAATTTAACCTACGAAAAATAGAAGTATTAAGCTAGTATAAAAAATTTTACCCTTTTTGGGAATCCTTCACCCCCTTTATATCATTCAAAACTAATGGTCCCGTGCACGAATTTCTGGGGGTTTCTGGGGGCACCCTTTAACACTTTTTGTAGGAGTTTTGTATCCTTAAGATATACAAAAATTTCTAGAAATAGTAAATTTCGAAAAAAGGTTCCCTGTCACATGATTTTAAGAAAATCGTAAGTAAGAAACCACCATGCCTTTGCCCACGACTCGAATGGGGTTTGTTTTTTTTACAGGAAGTTTTGGTAAATTTTTTAGGTCAGGATTTTCTAGCACAAAAAAGTACAAGGGGACGTAAAGGGGCACATCACACTTTGGGGGTGGCCTTGGGACCCCAACTATTTCTGCATTGATGTTTGACATTTGGATGTGAATTTCCAAGGGGGTTTTGGGCGTACGTAGGGAGTTTGAGCCATACGTGAAAATGTGATTTCCCGAAGTCTTCGGCGAGTTTATGCTGGGTCTAAATTAAATACTTATTGTCGTTTTATGTTCCTTGTGTTTTTTTCCTTTGTTGCTCGACCTTTTTATTCAAAGGAAATGAAAAAAAACCCCTTTTGAATTCAAAAAATTTTAAGGAAAACATGTAATAATCAGTAAAAAAAGAAGGGTTAGTTGCAAGTTTGGCCCTTTTTTGTTTTGTGTTATGATTTAGGCTCCCTTTTAAGGAAAAAAAAAAAAATTTTAAAATTTTAGTTTCTAGCTGCCAAATTGACAGTGAAGGTGTGTGATGGTTTAAGACTTCAAGGACATAAAATTTTTTTTTTTTTTTTTTTTTTTTTTTAGCTCATGCAAGCTCTATATAACGTATTAGAGTCATATTTATTTTTAAATTCAAAGGACGTGTGGGGATGCCGGGTGGGATATGGTGATGTGAACAACAACCCCCGTACGATGTATGCTCGTTGTCGTAAAACCCCACAAAATGGAAACTAAATAATTGGTCGAGGTGAGTTAAAAGTCCGACATCTTTGGGAAAATAAGTCAACTCCGAGGATTAAACCAACCCAACTGCACAGGTGATGGGCCCTATAGTCATCAGAATTTAATGTCCTCAACTCGAGTCGTGTCGAAAATTTCCTGCGTGTATTGTCGGTTGATTTTGTCTAAGGATGTGTCTCGGGGTATATTAGTATTAATTAGAGTTTTATACGGTTAAAAAGAGGGCATCCCCAAGTTCTAATATACCCTGTGTGTTTGGAGAAAAAAAAAAAATTATAGTACTTCCAAATCAAGGGGCGGTTGTCCAGTCCCAATGTTTATTTTCACACTTAAAAATTTCATGGGTTTTAGCCTCATCAGTCGACGAAAGCTCCAAATCGTTCCATTTATGGGCTATGAGCCGATTTTGAACCACAAATTTAACGTTTTTAATTTTTCTTTCGGTGAGGGGATTTATTTGTTTCTTATTTATATGTGTTTTAAAACTTGAATTTGGTAATCATAATCTGCCAAAATTGCTGGAATTATTTTAAAATTCATTAACGTTATTCACAGCTCTTTGGGGTTGGACCTTTTTAAAGTTTTGAGTACGAGAAATATTTCAAAATTTTGTTATTATTTAAAAACTATGTCGTAAAAAATAAAAGAATGTCAAAATAAACCCCAAAAATAGGTATTTTATAATGTATGCATGTTATCAAAAGTATGGTTGATGAAAATAAACAAATAATTGTATAGCACAAACTATTTTAAAAAAGTAATTTTATTGAAATAATAAAACTGTCAAAAAACACATAAAAATTTTTGCTAAGTATACTTGTGAATCGTAATGAAGGAAAAGAACGCCCCGCCTGCTAATTACGGGAAAAACTATAATTTAAATTTCCCTTTTTGTGACTTATTTTTTTGATTTTTTTTTCTTTTTTTCTTTCCTTTTTTTTTTTAAAATATTATTTGAAAAGAGGGGTGGTATGAAGGTCATACTTCATTTTTAATGATGTATAGCGGGGTTGTTGAATTGGCCCCCTTTGTGTGTTAGGGGATCTATCTTTTAAGAGTCACGAGTTGATGATATGTGGGGATTTTTATTCCCCAAAAGGGGGTCAATAAAAATTTGATAATTAAATTTTCTTATTTTGGTAGTAAAATTTTGAAGTTTAAAAAAGTCAATTTAAAATCTAAACTTTTGAAAACAATTTTTAAATTTTCTAAAATTTTGCATTGATTTCGAAAATTAGTAAAGTTCAAGTAATTAAATTTTAAAAAATAAAAAAAGTTCAAAAATCAATTTAAAAAAAAGGTAAAAGTTTATTGTCAAATTTATACCTGCGAACACAAAATGTAATTGAAAAAAAGAGCAAGTATGTACCAAATGGTATTACCCTTACAAAAAAAGAATGAGAGAGGAAATAAGCTAACTTAGTTTCTTTGAATGCACGTGTGGTGGGGATAAATCTAATTTTTCTTTATTATTCTTGGTTTTATTGTACTATATCTTTCTTGGGGTAATTCTAGCAATCTTAGCATTTCTTGAATCTTTTTTAATCTATGTATCCAATGAGGAAAAAAGGAGACCTTCATTTATAGATGATGGTGCTAAATCTTGATATAGATGATTTCGAGTGAATGGATGAGATGAATATTAGAGGGTCATTAGATTGTTTCAACGTTGATGATTAGACCCCTTTTTTCTTTAATGTTTCTTTAAAGCTTAAAAAAAAAAAAAAATCCCCTAAGTCTTTATGAAAAATTTTAAAGCCTTATAAAAAATAAGTGGTAAAAGATGAGAAGTTTGTTGATAAAAAAAGCGAGAGTTGGGGAAAAAGTACTAATAAGTACCAGATTACTAAAAATATATAAAGTTCAAGATTTTTAAAGATTAGTTTATAGATATTTGAACTTTTGGTTAAGTTAATAAAGATAGTATGTAGTAGAAAAATTATTTTTGATGTTTTAAATGGGATTTGGGTTTAAAGAGTAACTATGTTTTTTTAAATAACATAGATTGAAGTTTGTTTTGGGAAAATTTTAGTGGTCTCTTAGTTTAAAAATGTATAGATTTTTAAAATCCAAAATTTGGGGAATTGTAAAATTCCCTTAGTATTTGAAGACATGTTGTGATAATTATCGATAGCATGTTGATATATAGTGTTTTGGGGTAGCATTAAGGAAGTTAAACCCAAACTAGTGGTATGCCAACTTGAAGAAAAAAAATTTTTGGATGGATAAAACTTTTTCATTAAAAAAGTTATTTTGGAAAAAAGGACTTATGTAGTATTTAAATTTTTTGAGTAGTATTGAAGGAAAATAGTTGATAATCCTATCAAAAAAGAAGATCTATTAAAGTAACTAGTGTACAAGGAGGTATGATGTTCTAATAACTTTTTTGAGCCCAATAAATAGGAATTAACAGAGAAATGGCAATCTAAGATAGTCAATTCGTTGTTGTCAAGTTGTGGATGTTTTCCCCATTAGTGGGGAAAATGTCATGTCGCGTTTTGTCAAGTAAAAGTGAAACCCCAAAACTAAGCCCCAAATTTACCCTGGTTCTTAGAAAAATTGTTTTTGACGACGGTTTAAGGAATCTGATCAAACCCCCAAAATTTTAAAATTTTGAGGAATTTAGTAAAAATGACCCCTAAACTTGAATTTAAAAAATAAGTAAAAAAATAAAAGACTATAAAAATTTTAAATTTTTTAAGCAAATAATTTCAATTACTGAAAAGGGAAAAAAAATGAAACTAATAACTAAAAAAATTTCTAGAAAAAAAATTTAGTATACTAAAAAAAATAGAAAGACTTAAATAATATTTAAGAATATTTATTTGTCTATATATGAATTTAATGTAAGTATAAAAACGCGTAATTTCTTAAAAATACCGAAATGTGCTAAAAAAATACTAAAAGCTTAAAAAAATTTAATTAATTAAAGGAAAAATCAAAGAAAAAACAGAATAATCCCTAATTTTTGGGGCAGCTGGAAAAAAATAAGAAAAAAAAATTGGGGTTAAAAATTAAGACAACACAAAAAACAAAAAATAAAAGGGGCT
>JAMXBC010000272.1:0-30615 GCA_024138005.1 Lumnitzera racemosa | reverse complement strand
AAAATAGGAACAAAAAAGGATATAAAGGATAAATACTTAACCTGATAAAAGAAATACTTAGAAACAGATTTTGCCGAATACTTATCTATAAGATATTTTTATTCGGCTTCGGGAGCTGAAAAAGGGAGGCTGAACCTGTTGACGAGTATGTCCAGGAATTCTAGATGCTCATGATCCACTATGAAGTGGAGGAACCACCAGCATGAACATTTTTCTAAGTTCCTTACTGGCTTGATCTCGACTAGTCTACCTGTTCAATCAACCCTACCTATTCAGGGAAGTTATCAAGGTTAGCCAAGTGCCGATTTGATCAAATGAGGAGATATTAGAACTAAACAAAAGGGGTCAAATAGAAGGTGATATTCCGACCTGAACTTATGAAAAGGGGGTTTAAGGTTCTAGTGCCACAAGGGCCAAAGGTTTGGACAGTGGCTGCTCAGTACTCAAACCAAAGGACTGTGATAATCAAGGGAGATGTCCTAAAGCTGGAAGTAAAAATTACTAATGAGGAACCTAAAGAGTAGAATACTATCGAGAAAGAAGTTTTAAAAAGAATGAATTGATTGAGGATGATGTATTTTTCAACATTTTAGATCATTTGGCCTAGCTTTTCCCAATGCAAAATGACCTTGGAACCCTCATATGAGGAATAGAGAGAGAGAATTTATTTCATAACAACATGTAAGGTAAATGATCAAGTAAACAAGCTAATTGTGGTTAGTGGAAGTTGCACTAATAGGGCATTAGCTGATCTAGTCAAAAAATTTGAAATTGCCAATTGTTGTGCATCGAGACCGTAAAAGTTACATTGCTTGAGTGAAAGGGAACACTAAAATGTTACTCGCAAGTACAACTATCGATCATTAATGGAATTACTTTAACTAGATTTCTCTACGACATATTCCCTATGTGTGCTTCCTATGTGTTTTTTAGGAAGACTGTAGCTATTGATAGAAGAGTTATCTATGATGAATACAGGAACACGTATGTGTTCGATAAGGGTGGGGCCCAAAGATTACACTAAACCTGATGGGTGCCAAGTGAAGTTAACAAAATGCAGGCCAAACTTGCTTATGGATCGAAGAAGACTTTGGGGATGACTAGATCCAAGCTTTGAAAGGCTATTCAAGCCCACATGTCAACCTTCCTGTTGGGTTTAAGCATTTAAATAGAGTTGAAGGAGCATTGAAAATACCCTTGAAAGTAAAAGAATTACTAGATGAATATGCTGATCTTTTCTAGAGTAGTTATCAGAAGGATTATCACCATTTCCAGAGGCATTGAGCATTACTTTGACTAAGTACTCAATGTTGTCTTACCAAATAAGCTAGCCTATCGAATGAGTTATGACAAGCTTTTGAACTCCAATTATAAGTCAATGAATTACTGGAGATAGGATATGTTAGGGAAAGTCTTAAGCCCTTACGTTGTGCTAACGCTTCTAGTACCCAAAAAGGAAAAGAACTTGGTGGATGTATGTCAACAGCCGAGCAGTGAATAAGATAACTAAAAAATATAGGTATCTTATCCCTAAGTTGGAAGATTGAATAAATTTGGTGGAGCTAAGATTTTTAGAAAAGATTGACCGAAATCTAGCTACCTTTAAATCTGCATGAGGTTGGGAGATGAGTGAAAGACTTTTTTCAAAACTCGACATAAACTCAATGAGTGGATGGTTATGCTATTTGGCTTTTTGAATGCCTCGAGTAATTTCATGAGACTGATGAACCATGGCTGAGACATCTAATGGGAGGTGTGTCGTGGTTATTTTAAACGACATCCTAGTAAAACGGAAATCGACATGTCGAGTCCTATGAACTTTCTCTAAGCTGTGCTAAATGTCCTTTGTACTGCGAGATTATTCAGCAACCATAAGAAGTATTGTTTTTACTAGGAGGAGTGGTATTCTTGAGCTATGAAATAAGTAGAGAAGGCTTACAAGTGGTGATGAGAAGATCTGAGCAATCGTTGAGTGTTAACTCTAACTACTTTGTCGAAGTGAGAAGTTTCTATGGACTGGGTTCCTTATACTAAAAATTCATCAGGAATTTCAGCATCCTTGCTGCACCACTTTCTAAGCCCGACAAAAAAGAACATCGATTTCAGATGGAGAGAAAAGGAAGAGAAAAATTTTGCTGAGATAAAAAGAAAGGTTGACCTCTGCCTCTAACTATTTTACTTGACTTCGAGAAAATATTTGAGTTAGAGTATAATGCGTTTTAAGCATTAGGATATGCGATGTCCTAATGCAAGAAGGCTGAGCAATTGCTACCAAGTGAGAAGCTCAAGGGAAACCCTTTGCCAAACTGCTTTGTATATGACAAAGAACCTTTTGTATTGATCTGAGCACTGCAAGTATGGCAATATTATTTGTTACTAAGAGAATTGTCATCTACTTAACCAAAGTCTGAGATATCTTCGAAGCAAGACAAAGTCACCCAAAGTAGCAGGCGAGGTGGGTTGAATTCTTAAGGGGTTTAACTTCCTAATAAAATATAAATAAGGAAAGAGTAATGTGGGTGAAAAATGTACTTTCAAGAAGGCATACACTCTTGAATGAACTACAAGGAGATTGTTTGGTTTTTTAAACAAGAATTAAAGAGCAGTACTCCAAGGATCTACAATTTAGACTCATACTTGCATGATGTGTTGATGGAAAGACAGTAGATGAGTATCATGCAAAAGATGATACTTGTTTCGAGGGTGGAATTGTATGTCTAAACTTGTTCCCCTCAGGGAATTACTTATCGGGGAAGCTTATATGAAGGCCTCACCAGCATTTTAGGGAGAGAAAACCTATGAACCGTTAAATATCGTTTCTTCTGGTAAGAATAAGGTAAAAATGTAAACTGAGTTGTAAAGGGTTTTTTTTGTATGCAAGAGAGATAAATGCCGAGCCGATTAAGGGAAAGCAATGCTTTTGCCTGTTCCATGAGCCCTTTAGACTGAGTTGAGCATGGACTTAATTCTTAGATTATCACAAATTGCCCGAGGTAAACATTTTGTGATGGTCATCTTAGATAGGTTCAGTAAGATGGGACACTTTGTACCTTGCTCCAAAACTAATGATGCTTTGGGTATTGCTTCTCTTTTCTTGTAGGAAATTGTTTAGATTTCACTCATGCTAAGAAGCGTAGTATTTAACAGAGATCCAAAGTTTTTAAGCCATTTATGGAGAACTCTATAGTGACGGATGGAATCAAATTGCTATTTAGTACTTCTTGCCACCCCCAAAAGTACCTTTGGGATCACTTCTTTGATTACAGTAGGTAAGAACTTGGCCCATTAGGGTGTTTGCTTTTTAGTGGGCGAATTGCTTACAACCGAACAATACATAACACCACCAAGTAGACCCCCTTTAAGGTTTTTCTATGGCTTCAATCTCAAGTTACCCCTCAATCACACCCCTATAAATTGAGTCCAAGTAAGAAGACCTCGATGTAGAAGCCCGAGCATAGTCCTTTCAACACATCTACAATGAAGTCACTTGGCATATCGACCAAGCTATTAGAAAAATGTAAGAGAAGAACAAGGGTAGAACGACTAAGAAATTCCAGCTAGGAGATTTGTATGGCTGTACCTCAGTAAGGAAAGGTTTTCCCTAGTAAGAGGGGGAATAACTATTTGTAAGAGCTGAAGGACCTTTCAAAACCCTTCAAAAGATCAATGTTAATGCCTCGAGGTTGCAATTGCTTACTAACCTAAATCTATATGACCCTAATGGAGAGTTACTTGAAGACCATTCAGATTTGTTTCCCAAATCCAAATAATAATGGAGAAGGGAAAGAATTAAGCAACTGGCCCTTTTAAAACCCATAGCCAAGCCCGAGGGCTAAAAGGAATGCCAAGGCGAATCCTCTCACTCCAGTTGACTCCTACTGAAACCAATATCTCCTTACTAATCAACTTACATGTTAAGCCATATGACTTTCTCACTCTTGAAAGGTTTGTGTTGAATTTTAAAACGTTGAGACAATAGCTAAACCCTGTGCGTTTACTCACTAATGTCCAAGCCTGACCAATTGCTTAGCATCGTTCTTACCAAAAAACTAAAGAGAGACCCCCCGACTAATCTTCAGTTACACCTTGCTCAAACAAGCAATTTGATCTTACTATTTATATCTGCATCTTCCAACGACATCACAAATATATCTCTACCACGTGATCAAACCATGTGTAAAATCATTTCACTAATTAATTATTTTTCTTTGAATATCATGTTTTACCGCTTTGTCTTCTTTGTTACATTCCTCTTTGGGAATACCCTTTTTTATTTTTTTCCCCTTTTTTAAGTAAGTTGCTTAACTTATCGAGTAATAAATGCTCTTATATCTATATTTGGAATGATCATATCTACATGATATACGGAGCATTTTTTTCCTTCCTTAAACAATGAGTTTTACTCTCACTTTACTTTTATCCTAATCCTTAATTTAAGGAAGGTGGCAGATAACCTCATTGACCAATTTATGCGTCTTAATCGAGTTGGTCAAAGTCCTCAGAAGTTCCTTTGATGCTCGTATCAATTGAGTTGTTTTGTGGGGTTTTTCTACTCTTTCATTTATCTTGCATGCCTTTTCACTCATTTTACAATCTCTTTTTCACTTTCAACAAGCTTGGACCCCATCTTGATAGAATCAGTCCTAGAAGGAATCAGCCCTAAACTATCTCCAAGCCAAGCCAACTTAACCTAATTCCCGAGGTCGATAAAACTCTGGTCGAAGATAAGATATGTCAAAAGGATGAGATGATAAGGCTAAAACTACGCAGTGGGTCTTGGACTAAGAATGGGTATTCAGGGTTCAAAAGAGTTATGAACAATAGGATAAAATAGGGTTTTGATAGTGAATGTGTATAGATATTACGCACTACGATACAAAACAAACAAGAGTTTAGGCTGAATAGGTTCGATAAGACTTATGAACACTAAATGTCACTCAGGATTCAATGGGTTAGATGCAACGCATTAACCATTCAAACGAGAGGTTTACCATAATCTTAAGTCAAGATTGATAAGAATGCAAGAAGGATCAAAGAGTTTATTCAACACTTAGCAATCGATAAATGGTAAGCTCTAAGAGCTCAAGTATATCCTTATTTTGAAAAGGAATATCTTTCTGTCTTTCTATTATATCCGATGTCTTACAAATGTGCTATTTATAACAAGTCCTATACCTTAGTGGGCAAAACTATAATATACTATACAAGGCCTTAAAACACCTAAAAAAATTGGCTCGTAAATAGAAAAAAAAACAAACATGGTTTAAGAATAACAAAACAGTATGTTTAGAAAGAAAGTCACATGGCGGTCCATTTGGCATGTCTTGGAAGGAACAGGAATCGAATCGAGCAGGGTCAATAATTGATGTCTGGGTTTGGAAAAAAGGCCACGATGTCTTGCATTACTTTAGCGAAGACATCAAAAAGGGTCAGCCTATAATTGTCGATCTAGATTAGTCAGACATTAGTCTCGTCCGTACCATGTCGAATGGTTGTCTAATCTTGAGTGCTAGACCGTATGGTCCTCAGCTTCTCATGTAGATTATAGACTGATGCCGAGTGGATTCCTTTTATTCTCTCTTGTCCTTCTAAGTACCTACTCAACCTCGTAAGAGTTGATCACCTCGGCTTTATGCAGTCGCTTCGCGTGGATATAGTTGGGAGTTGATTCCTATTATTTACATCCCTACGGTCGACCTTGTCTATCCTTGGTTGCGTTACACAGTAGATCTATCCTAAAATCATCCTTAAGTTCTTACTTCCTCTCCCAAGTCGCCAAACTTTTTCTTTTACAAAACTAACACTTTCATATTTTCCATCTTTATAGGTGTATATAACGCAATATTTGAGATTTGCCATCACATTTTGAGTGCCACCAGTCTCAAACTTGCCACAATAAGCAAATCGACTATTTTAAAGAGGATCTTTTTTACCACTTAGGCTATAGCTGCCTTACAACTTAAGGTTCAACGTCACTGGATTGTAACTTGAGGACCACATCTCATACTAGTAACATCATCAAATCAGTATGGTTTAAAGAAGTAGACTCTTTACTGCTCGGAGTATGACAGTTTGGGCACACCAGAGTTCAAAAGTTATTGAGGTATTACCTTGAAGACTAGATCTCATCCTTGCACTAGTTACAAATCGGTACAGTTTAAAGAGTGTAAGACTCTTTAAACCGAACCTGAACTTAGACTATTTCAAACCGCAGGGCGAAGGGGGATGACCAATCTCATCAATGGTGACAATGAAGAGGTATAATGCTTGAGTGATGTGTGGCATCCTTTTGTAACTTGAAAAAACCAATTATAACTTGTAATATAAATTATCATGAGTCTTGAGTCATAAGGGCATGCACATAACACATTGAACACAATGAGAGGCGAATGCAAGTCATACATACGAGATGAACTAAACCATGACGCCTAGACATTAATACCATGAGAGTAAAATACAAGTCCATAGTGAACCATGAGCCTTAATCGTGATGTGAGCTTGAATTTGGTGTGAATCTTGAATATGATATAATCCCCAAACGTAACATGAGCCTTGTTGTGAAATAACACTTGAACATGTCACAAGTGTTGAATATGAAATAGTACATAGGTCTAAACAGATGTGAGGCAGAACACATTGTTAAGGCCTAAGTGGCAACGTAAGGACTAAGTAAGACATGAGCTTGATACAACATGAGGTCTAAGCGTGATGTGGAAGCCAAGCCAAAAATCCCCACATGACTCTTCAACATGAACTGATGTTGAACATCATGTAAGGTGTAAACAAACCACATAACCCCTGAACATGATGTGAGGCTTAAGCATCATATAGGCCTTAAGCTTCATAGAGCACTGATATATAAATAGAAAGCAATAGTCAAATCAGAACCCTTCTACCATAAATGTGAAAAGACACAATCCCATTAAATGAGCTAACTTAAGGCATTGAACATAATACTTTATCTTCTAACATGAACATATGTGCTAGAACATTACGAGTTAAACATTATGATGTGAGTCTTGACTAGACCCTGAGCAGTCCATAAGATCGAATATAGGTTCTAAGGATAAACACATGCAAGGTGAACATATAGTTGAAACCAGATTTCTTTTATAGGAACACATACAAGCTTTTGTAGGTTTAAACATGTAAATTGATCATGAACTTAGGTAACATATGAATTGAACATTAATCAAGAACAGTGAGTTTGAGTATTGAGTCCCTTGATATGAGCATGAATGAGTCAATCTTCTAGTTAAACTGATTCCGGATAAAACTTCATTCGCTCGTACTGCCCTAATAATTTTTTTTCTTCAACTTATCACATGTATAGTTATATGCTATTCTATCTGCATTTGCACTTCACTTACTACCTTACTTACTTCCTAGTTTTCACATTAATTAACCCTTCCTCCTCTCCCAGTGGTAGCAACTACATGTAGGCTTGTTGCTTACTTTCAAGAATGTAGTCATTGGAGGAGGCAACATGCAATATATAGAGTAGTCTCCTATGTTGAAATAACTCTAATAAGTGTCATCGCTTAAAATCGAGCAAAAAGGAAGATATATAAAATCAGCGTTGCATCAACATTAGGAGTACTCATGTATCAGTGTTGCGTACGCATTGAGCCTTGTGTGTATGTAACTTTTGAGTATCATGAGCATATGTGCATTAAGCCCTTGTAAACAAGTGCACAGCGAATAACTATGGCATAAGGAGTACATATAAAGAAAATATTATAAGTAATGATCATCATTACACAAAGATAAACCTCTTTATATACCGCATCCATTTATAATTTTTCTCCCATAGTATTAACATGTAAGAAAGGGGCAAGATCGACGAGTCTTGATGCACCTCATCCTTCGTGAACCCATCGAGGACCAGTGCTATGTCATGTACACTATTCTTTGAAGTCACGATACTGCTTATGGTAGACATTATCTAGGCTTTGTTTCATGTAATTTTCTTAATCACCGATGTAACCTCTTATATTCCTTATAAGTAAGAGTTGCAGTTTTAATATGTGAATCCATAAAATTAAGTTTATTGATCAAACTTTCATACTCTTTTATCCTCTTGACACTTTCATCTTAAAGTATCATATCATTACTTATTTAGGGGAAATATATCTTCACTTAGCAGTAGTTGTGGCCAGATAATAATGTAGTAGGCAGCTCAATCCCCTAATGACCTTACAATGTTTTGACATATAATGAGAAGTATACCTTAAGGAATTTTATGCACTTAGGAGCAATGCCCTCATCTAAAGCAGGCCATTATCTGTATATAAGTAGTAAAATTACTTCCTTATCTCTTCTTTCTTCTAAAACCACACCATGTGGTAGGGAGCAAAGGTTCGATCCTTAGCTCATAGTAATATCATAATCGTCGATGTGTTCAACAACCTTAGTAAAAGCAGGTGGATCTTTATCTTGAAGCACCTTTCCATACTGTAATGACTTGGAAAAAGCCGAGTGATAGGAGGAATACATTATCTTGAAAAAAATGCCACACTTGCACCATTAGGAGATTTTTTTTTTCACCACCTTTCTTATCTTGGTATGAATGACGATGTATTCTTACCCCTTTGCTCTGTAAGATTACGAAAACTAAGAAGAGTAAACTTAAAAGAAAAAGTTAGTGTATAAAAAAAAAAAAAAAAGAGAGGAAAGAGAGGAAAAGTGTATTGACAATGCTATCTCATGAATGCGTTTTAGTTTTAGCTAGGTTATCTAATGAACAATAGGGGAGATGTTGACCCATTCATTTTGTAGTTTACCTTAAGCATCACGGAGTGATTTCACACTTATAGAATGATTTTAGGTCTGCTTTGAGCCTGAATGAAATTCATATCTTCGGATGATTATTTTAGGCATATCCTCTTTAGCTTCTCGGAGACATACTCTTAAACCCATCCTAGCAATTATTTTCAATACGTGAGTTAGCTACTTGAAGTAATCCCATAACGACTCATGGAAAGGAAAGATAATTCTTATCTTTTTTATAAGTTTTTCCAACTCTCAGTTTGGAACGCTTTGCAATACTCCATCAAAACTTTGATTAATGACTCAATCAAAAGGCACTCCTTAATCAAACCATAATTGTTGAGGCACTCAATTAGTGAATATTTCATGATACTACACTCAAGAAAACAATTAGAAGCATCAACCCAATTATGAAGCAACAGAAGGCCTTAAGTGTAACTCTATAAGTAAGAATTGAACTCTATCTAACATTAGAAAGCTCATCATGACTCTATCAAGTTTACTTAGTCCTTTGAACACGAAGGATAACATTTAGAGTACCATTCATATCAAGCAATTCCTTTGTGTATGGACGAAAAGTTAAAACTAAACTTGTGGTAAGCATTTAATGACATTCTTCAAAGTACTTGGGATTTTTTATGACCTACCCCAAGCTCATCCTTAAAACGGCAATTAGAATGAGTAATGGGGAAACCAGAATATCCTTTTAACAAACACAAAAGAACATAAAGAGAACATTAAGCCTACGTATGACACTACAATATGTCTCCCTCTTGAGCGTATCAAGCTTCATGAAAGAGGTCCAAGCCTATATAAGGAACCCAAGTAAAAAGGCTAAGCAAAACGTTCACCTTCACTTAATGCAAATAGCCAAGTGGAAGATTTGAGGACTAACACTTTTTTGACGCCTTTGAAACATGAACAATGATAACCAACAAGTAATTAAAGCTTCCAACGAATTACTGGGAAATGTAAAATAAGATAGATCAATTTAAGGTTATAAAGTGAACATCAACAAAAAGGGTAAATGATGACTATGCCACATCAAATGTAGGAACTTACTCGCATTGATATCGAAGCCCCATCATATCACCCTTATCTAACCTAAAAAATGCTTGATCCATACATTAAGTGTACCAGCCTGCAGTAACTAAAGCTCTTTTTTGTCTACTTCTAATGTTTAATTATGCCTAATGATCTTCCAAGATGGAAGCTGTCATGATGTCAAATAATCCAAGATTAGGAAATGATATATAGAGTTCTCTCACCTAATGCTGTCACAAAGGAATTGACTGAGTACTTAACGGACATGATAGCTTGCTAAGTCTCTATCTCTTATAGGCGATGCAAGGTAAACGAAAGACACCTATATGGGAGTGTGCACCCCTTCCTCTTTCCAAAATGATTTGTATGTTGAATTCTTGAAAATGTAGTCACCCAAGATAACCAGAACCATCAATTTACTATGTCAATCCAAGCCATCGAAATTATCTCAAAATGAGCGATTTCTTTCTTTTCATTTCTAAATTCAAAACAAAATCTACTTCTATCCTAATGTATTGAGGTTCTTAGCTTGTACCAAATGCACGTAACATCCTTAGGTAAATATAGATGTGTTTCCGCCACTTTATATATCGCCAAAAAGCAATCACCTTCCAATAATTAGTTCTACCCATTTTCCCAAGTAAGGGGATTGTTAGAATGTAATCCTCAAAATATCAAAACCTCATTGCACTTATCAGAATTGTTACTACAAGCTCTTCCTAAATTCTTTGCCCAAGTCAATGACCCCTAAAGGCAGTAGTGATGTCTATACGCAGGATGAAAAAAGTGAGCACTACAAAAGAAGGAAGTAAGAGTGTTAATGCACCTTATTATCTATTAACTCTCTACTTCCTTCTTTTGTAAGTGCTCACTCTTCATACCTGCGTATAGACATCACATACTGCTTTAGGTCATTGACATGGGCCAAAAGAATTTAGGAAGAGCTTGTAGTAACAATTCTGATAAAGCAATGAAGTTTGGCATATTCTGAGGATTACATTCTAACACTCCCTTACTGGGACAAATGGTAGAACTAATTATTGAAGGTGATTGCTTTTGCGATATAATAAAGAGGGCGGAATACACATCTAAATTTACCTAAGGATGTTACGCTGCATTTCGTAAGATAAGAACCTCCAAATACATAAGATAGAAGTAGATTTTGTTTTGCATTTTAGAAACGAAGGAAAGAAAGAAATCGCTCTTTTAGAGAGTAATTTTCGATGCTTGAAGCTCAAAGTAATTGATGTTATCTTGGTGACATACATTTTCAAGATTCAACATACAAATACCATTTTGAAGAGTAGGGGTGCCAATCCCTAACGTGTCTTCTCGTTTACCTTGCATCGCCTATAATAATAGAGAATTAGGCAAGCTACATGTCCCGTTTAGAGTACTCAGTCACATACCTTTGTGACAGCATTAGGTGAGATCAACTCTAATATTTCCTAATCTTGGATTATTGACATCATGACAGCTTCAATCCTGGGGTAATCATAGGCACTAATTAAACTATTAGAATAGACAAAAAAGAGCATATAGTTACTCGCAGGCATGGTACACTTAATGTTATGGATCAAGCATTTCCTTAGTTAGATAAGGTTGATATGATGGGGCTTCGATATCAATGCGAGTAAGTCCTACATTTTTATGTGGCATAGTCATCATTTACCCTTTCTTGTTGATTGTTCACTTTATAACCTAACTTGATCTATCTTATTTACATATCAAGTATTAGTTGGAAGCTTTTCATTACTTGTGGTTATCATTGTTCATGTTTCCAAAGGGCGTCAAAAAAGGTGTTAGTCCTCAAATCTTCCACTTGGCATTTGCACTAAGTGAAGGGAACGTTTTGCCTTATAGGCCTTTCTACTGGGTTCCTTATATAGGCACTTGGAACATCTTTCAAAGGCGTTGATACGCTCAAGAGGGAGACATATTGTAGTGTCATACGTAGGCTTAAAGGTCTCTTTATGTTCTTTGTGAGTGTTATAAGAAGATATTCTGGTTCCCCTTACACATTCTAAGCCCGTTAAGGACTGAGCTTGGGGATAGGTTCAATAAAAAACTCCCCAAGTACTTTGAAGAATGATCATTAATCGTTCCACAATGGGAGAGTTTCGTCCATACACAAAGGAATTGCTTGGATATTAAGATGTAACTCATAAAGTTATCCTTCATTTCAAAAGGACTTAGTAAACTTGATAGACTTCATGATGAGCTTTCTAATGTAAGATAGAGTTCATCTTATAGAGTACACTTAAGGGCCTTCTGTTTGCTTCATAATGTGTGATCTTCTAATTGTTTTCGTGAGTGTATATCATGAAAATATTCAACGCTAATAGAGTTGCCAACAATTATGGTTTGATTTAAGAGTGCCCTTATGATTTAGTCATTAATCAAAGTTTTGATGAGTATTGCAAAGCGTTCAAACTTGAGAGTTGAAAGCACATTTATAAAAAGATAAGAATTATTCTTTCCTTCCAGAGTCTTATGGGGTTACTTCAGTAGCTAACTCACGTATTGAAAAATTGCTTGGATGGTTTAAGAAGTATGTTCTCCCGAGACCAGCTAAAGAGGAGCTTCCTAAAATAATCATCCGAAGATATAATTTCACTTTCAGGCTCAAAGAAGACCTAAAATCATCTAATAGTGTGAAATCTCCGATGATGCTTAGGTAAAACACAAATGAATGGTCAACAGCTCCCCCATTGACATTAGATTAACCTAAGCCTAGCCGCATTCATGAGATAGCATTGTCAATACCTTTTCTCCTCTTCCTCGCTGTTTTTTTGGCGTTGGTGTTTACACTAACATTTCTTTAATTACTCTTCTAGTTTTTCCTTAATCTTACACGAGCAAAGGGGTAAGAATAACAGCGTCATTCATACCAAATAGAAGGTGGTGAAAAATCATCCTAATGGAGCAAGTGTGGCATTTTTCAAGTTAATGTATTCCTCCTATCACTCCGGGCTTTTTCCAAGTCATACAGTATGGGAAAGGTGCTTCAAGCTAAAGATCCACCTGCTATACTAAGGTTGACATCATCGACGATTATGATATTACTATGAGCAATGACGAACCTTTTCATCCCTACCACATGGTGTGGTTTTAAGAAGAAAGAAGAGATAAGGAAGTAATTTTACTACTTTATACTAGATAATGGCACTGCTTAGATGAGGCATGCTCCTAAGTGCATAAATTCCTAAGGTAATACTTCTCATTATCTGTCAAAACATTGTAAGTCATAGGGGATTTGAAGCTGCCCTACTACATTATTATCTGGCACACTACTGCAAATGAAGGATATATTCCCCTAAATACGTAATGATAAATAACTTTTCAGATGAAAGTAGTTCAAGGAGATTAAAAGAGTATGAAAGTGATCAATAAACTTATTGTTATTGTGATTCTACATATTAAATTGCAACTCATACTTATAAGGAAATAAAAGGAGTTACAATCGATTGATTAAGAAAAATTTACATGAAACAAAGCCTAAGATAATGTCCTACCAGAAGCAGTATCGTGAACTTCAAAGACTAGTGTACCATGACATATGCACTGGTCCTCGATGGTGTCACGAAGGAATGAGGTGCATCAAGACTCGTCGACTTGCCCCCTTCTCTAGCATGTTAATACCTATGGAGAAAAATTATAAATGGATGCGGTATATAAAGAGTTATTCTTGTGTAATGATGAGCATTACTTATAATATTTTCTTTATATGGTACTCCTTATGCATAGTATTCGCTGTGCACATGTTCCCACAAGGCTTAATGCACATATCTCATAAACTCAAAGTATACATACACACATGGCTCAGTGCGTACGCAACACATTATACATGAGTACCCTAATGTTTGATGGCTTAGCTGATTTACTATCTCTTCCTTGCTCGATTTTAAGATAACATATTAGAGTTATTCAACATATGAACTACTCCTATATAATGCCATGTTGCCTCTCCAATTGATTTTTGAAAGTAGCAACAATGCCTACATGTAGTTAGCTACACTTGGGAGAGGAGGAAGGGTTAATTACATTGAAACTAAGAAAGTATGTAAGGTAGTAAAGTGAAGTGTCAAATGAGATAAGACCTCATATAACTATACATGTGGAAAGAGTTGAAGAAAAAATTATCAGGCAGTACGAGGAATGAAGTTTTTCCAGAATCATTTTTAACTAAAGATTTGCTCATTCATGCTCATATCAAGGGACTCGACTCACTCACATTTCATGATAATGGTTCAATTCATATGTTACCAATTCACGAACAATTTACATGTTTAACCTACAAAAGCTGAATGTGTTCCACTATTAAAAAATCTTGTTCAACTATATGTTCACCTGCATGTGTTTTATCCTAAAGAACCTATATTCGACTCTTATGTACAAAGGCTCAGGTCTAGATCAAGCCTCCACATCATGAATGTTTAACTCGTATGTTCCTAGCACATATGTTCATGACTAGAAATTAATTTTCAATGTCCTTAAGCTTAGCTCATTTAATGGGATTTGTCTTTTTCACATTTAATTGTAAGAAGGGTATGATTTGACTACTTGCTCTATTTATATAGCAGAGCTATGAAGTTAAGGCCTATATGATGCCTTAAGCCTCACACATGTTCTGGGTTATGTGGTGGTTTTACACCTTACATGATGTTTCCAAACATCAAGTCATGTGTGAAGAGTCATGTGATGCTTAAGGCTTCGGGCCTCACGCTTAGAGCCTCATGTTGTATCAAGCCTCATGTCTACTTAGTCATACGTTGCACTTAGGCTTACAATGTGTTCAAGCCCTCACACCATGTTAGGACCTTGCTACTAATCATATCAACACTTGTGACAGGGTTCTAGATTTAATTTCACAACAAAGGCTATGTTACGTTGGGGATTAATCATATTCAAGATTCACACCAAATTCCAAAGCTCACATCATGAGTAAGGCTCTTGTTATGGCTTTGTATTTACTCCTCCATGGATTAATTGGCAGCGTCATGTTAGTTCATCTCGTAGTAAACTTGCATCGCCTCTCATGAGGATTCATGGTGCATGCCCTTAGACTCAAGACTATGTTCAATTTATTCCAAGTTATAATTGGGGGGGGGCATAGACAACGGATGCCACACATCACTCAAGCATTATACCTCTTCATTTCCACCCATGTGATGAAGATTGGTCATCATTAGCTTCGTTTTGCAAATAGTCGAAAGTTTCAGGTGGTAAGAGTCTACACTCTTTAAACTGTACCGATGGCTAATAGTGCTAGGATGAGATCTATCCTTCCAAGTTACTACCTCAAACTTTTTGACCCGTTGGCAAACGTCAAATCCCGAGCAGTTAAAGAGTCTACTTTTACTTCTTAAAACCATACTGAATGATGACAGGGGGGGGGGGGGGGGGGGGGGGGGGGGGGGGGGGGGGGGGGGGGGGGGGGGGGGGGGGGGGGGGGTGGTGGGGGGGGGGGGGGGGGGGGGGGGGGGGGGGGGGGTACTAGTTTGTGATGTGGTCCCTCAAGTTACATTCATTGACGTTTTAACCTTCAGTTGTAAGCAGCTATAAGCCTAAGTGGTAAAAAAGATCCTACTTTAAACATAGTCGAATTGCTAATTGGGCTAAGTTTGAGATGGTGGCCACACAAAATGTGATGGCAAACTCTCAAATATTGGTTAACCTACCTATAAAGATGGAAAATAAGAAAGTGTTTAGATTTGTGGGGGGGGGGGATAAGAAAAATTTGGAGAGGAAGTAAGAACTTAAGGATGATTTACGATATCTATGTGTAACGCAACCAAGGATAGACAAGGTCGACCGTAGGGATGTAATAGGAATCAACACTCCCAACTATATCCAAGCGACGCCGACCTGCATAAAGCCGAGGCTGATCAACTCTTACCGCGGTTAATAGGTACTAGAAGGACAAGAAGAATAAAAGGATCCACTCGGCATCAAGTCTATAATCTATGAAAGCTGAAGACCAACGGTCTAGCCCGCAAGATTAGCAAACCATTCGACATGGTACGGAGAGACTAATGCTGACTAATTCTAGAACTCGACAATTATAGCTGACCTGTTGGGGGATGGTCTGCCTAAGTAATGCAAAGACTTCGAGGACTTTTTTCCAAACCCGAGACATCTTATTATGACCCTGCTCGATTCGAATCTTTCCTTCTCAAGACATGCCAAATGACCGCATGTCGACTTCCTTTATAAAACTACAGTATGTATTCTTATACAGTTGTCTTTATTTTATTTACGAGCCCAATTTTTAGGGTTTTAAGGCCTTGTATATTAGTATAGTGTGTGGCCACTAAGGTATAGGACTTGTTATAAATAGCAACATTTTGTAAGACATCGATATACATAGAAAGACAGAATGTATATTCTTTTCAAATAAGATTATACTTGAGCTCTTAGAGCTTACATTTATCGGATTGCTAAGTGATGAATAACTCGGGACCGGCTTAGCATTCTTATCAATCTTGACCTTAAGATTATGTAAACCTCTCGTTTGAATTGGTTAATGAGTTGCATCTAACCCCCATTTGAATCCTGAGTGACATTAAGTGTTCGATAAGTCATATCGAACCCTAATTTCAAGCCGAAACTCTTGATTGGTATTTGTATCGTAGTGCGTAATATCTATACACATTCACTATCAAAACCACTAATTTACTCCCTATTGTTCATTACTCTTCTTGAAGCCGTTGTTTAACCCTGAATACCCATTCTTAGTTCCAAGACCCACTGCCGTGCCTATCATCTCATCTTTTGACAAAGACTTATCTTCGACAAAGTTAATCGACCTCGCCTTTGGTTAAGTTTGGCCTTGGCTTGGAGATAGTTGTAGGACTGATTCCTATCAAGATGTGTCCAATCTTGTTGAAACTTGAAAAGGATATTGTAATAAATGAGTGAAAAGGCATAAAGATAAATGAAAAGTAAGAAAAAACCCACAACAACTCCAATTGATACACGCATCAAAGGAACTTCTGAGGACTTATGACACAACTCGATATGACGCATAAATTGTCCGAATGAGGTTATCTGCCACCGAACCTTACTTAAGAGATTAGGATAATAGTAAGTGAGAGTAAAAAAATGCATTGTTTAAGGAAGGAAAATGCTCAGATAAATTGCATGTTAAGATGATCCATTCAAATTAGATATAAGAGCATTTATACTCGAAAAGTTAAGACAAACTACTTAAAAAGGGAAAAAATAAAAGGTATTTTCCCAAAAGAGTAATGTACAAAGAATACAAAGGGTAAAATGAATATTCAAGAAAAATAATAATATGTTGTAATAGATTTTACACATGGTTTTATACACGTGGTAGAGAATATAAGTGATGTCGTTGGAAGAGCAGATAAATAGTAAGATCAAATTGCTTGTTACAAGGGTAACTGAAGATTAGTCTGGGGTCTTCTCTTAGTTTTCTTGGTAAGAACGATGCTAAGCAATTTGGTCAGCTTTGACATTAGGGATAAACGCACATGGTTTTAGCTAGTGTCCTCAACTTCTACAATTCAACACAAACCTTTCAAGAAGTAGTAGGTCATATGGACTTAACATTTGTAAAAAAAAAAAGTTGATTAGTAAGGAGATACTTTGTTTTCAGTAGGAGTCAACTGGAGTGAGAGGATTCGCCTTGGCATCCTTTTAGCCTCGTGCTGGATATGGTTTAAGGTCGAGTTCCTTTAATTCTATCCATTCTCCATTATTATTTGATTTGGGAATTCAAATCGTGATGGTCTACAGTACTCTCCATTAGGGTAATATAGATTGAGGTTAGTAAGCAATTGCAAGCCTCAGGCATTAACCATTGATCATTTTAAGGGTTTTGAAAGGTCCTTCAGCTCTTACAAATAGCTTATTCCTCTCTTACTAGGAAACCTTTCCTTACTGAGGTACACCATACAATCTCCTAGCTGGAATTTCTAGTCTACTACCTTGTTCTTCTCTTACATTTTCTAATAGCTTGGTCGATATGCCAAGTACCTCCATTGTAGAAGTGTGAAAGGACTAGCTCGGCTCTAATCGAGGTCTATCTTACTGGACTCCAAGTATAGGGGTGTGATTGAGGGTAACTTAGAGATTGAAGCCATAGAAAAACCTTAAAGGAGGTCTACTTGGTGGTGTTCTGTATTGTTTCGTGTTGTAAGCAAATTTCGACCACTATAGCATACCATCCAAATTGGCCAATCTTACACTTAACTCAAAGAAGTGATCCCAATGTACGTTTGGGGTGCAAAAATACTAAATAGCATTTGATCTCCATCCGTCACTATAGAGTTCTCCATAAATGGCTTAAAAACGTGGGATCCGGTTAAATACTACTCTTCCTAGCATGACCGTGTAATCTAACAATTTCCTACAGAAAAAGAAGCTATAGCCAAAGCATCATTAGTTTTGGAGCAAGGTACAAAGTGTACCATCTTACTGAACCCTCTAAGATGATCCATCACAACATGTTTTTACGCTCGGCAATTTGTGAATAATCTAAGAATAAATCATGCTCACTCAGTCTAAGAGTCTCGCTCGGAACAGGCAAAAGCATTGCTTTCCCTTATCGGCTCGCCATTTATCTCTCCTTGCATACAACACAACCCTTTACAACTATCATATGCATTATACCTTATTCTTGACCCAGAAGAAACGTTCATTTTAACGTTCATAGGTTCGTCGCTCCCTAAATGCTGGTGAGGCCTCATTATAAGCTTCCCTGATAAGTAATTCCCTGAGTGAACAAGTTGAGACTACAATTCCACTCACCCCTCGAAACAAAGTATCCATCTTTTGCATGATACTCCATCACTGTCTTTCCATCAACCACATCATGCAAGTATGAGTCCCAAACTTGGTAGATCCTTGGAGTACTGCTCTTTAAGTCTTGAAACCCAAACAATCTCTATGTAGTTCATTCAGAGTGTATGCCTTCTTGAAAGAACATTTGCACCCACATTACTCTTTCTTAATTATATTTGTTATTAGGAAGTAAAACCCCTAAGGAATTCAACCCACCTCGCCTGCTACTTTGATGACTTTGTCTTGCTTCGAAGATATCGCAGACTTATGTTAATGAGATGACAAATTCTCTTAGTAACAAATAATATTGCCATACTTGCAGGTGCTCAGATCAATACTAGAGTTTCTTGTCAATAACAAAGCATTTGGCTAGGTTCCTTGAGCTTCTCACTTTGGTAAGCAATTGGCTCAGCACTTCTTGTCATAGGACATCGCATAACCTAATGCTAACGCATTAAACTCTAAACTCAAATATTTTCTCGTATCAAGTAAAACTTAGTATAGAGGCAGAGTCAACCTTTCATTTATCTCAGCAAAACTTGTCTCTTCCTTTTCTCTCCCATCTGAAATCGATGTCTTTTTTGTCAGCTTAGTAGTGGTGCAGCAGATGCTGAAATTCCTGATGAATCTTTAGTATAATGAAGCCTCCGAGAAACTTCTCACTTCGACACAAGTAGTTAGAGTTAACCACTCAACGATTGGCCAATCTGCTCATCATCCACTTGTAAGCCTTCTCTACTTACTACATACTCAAGAATACCACTCCCCCTTCCTAGGAAAAACAAATACTTCCATATGTTGCTGAATAATCTCGCAGTACAAAGGACATTTAGCAAAAGCTTAGAGATTTCATTAGTGACTCGAGACAATGTCGATACCGTATTACTAGATGTCGTCAAAATACACCAAACACACCTCCCCAAGTAGATGTCTCAGCACATGGTTCATCAGTCTCATGAAAATTACTCGAGGCATTCAAAAAGCCAATTAGCATAACACATCCACTCATAGAGTTTTATGTCGAGTTGTTGGGAAAACAGTCTTTCACTCTCTCCCAACCTCATGCAGATTTAATGGGTAGCTAATTTCAGGTCAATTCTTTGCTAAAAATCTTAGCTCCACTCAATTCATTCAATCTTCCAACTTAGGGATAAGATACCTATATTTTATAGTTAATCTTATTCACTGCTCGGCTGATGACATACATCCACCAAGTTCTATCCATTGTTGGGGTACTAGAAGCGTTAGGCACAACGTAAGGGCTAAGACTTTCCTAACATATCCTATCTCCAGTAATACATTGACTTATAATTGGAGTTCAAAAGCGTGCTCATAACTCATTCGATTAGGCTTAGCTTATTTGGTAAGACAACATTTGAGTACATAGTCAATGTAATGCTCAATGCCTCTGAATGGTGATAATCCTTCTGATAACTACTCTAGAAAAGATCAGCATATACATCTAGTAATTCTTTTACTTTCATGGGTATATCAACCTGCTCCTCAACTCTAGTAAATGCTTAACCAACAGAGGTTGACATGTGGGCTTGAATAGCCTTTCAAACTTGGATCTAGTCATCACCAAAGTCTTCGTCCCGATCCATAAGCTGTTGGGCCTGCATTTTGGGAACTTCACTGTGGCAACATCAGGTTTAGTGTAATCTTTTCGGCCATCCCTTATCGAACACATACTGTTCCTGATTCATCATAGATAACTCATCTATCAAATAGCTACAGTCTTCCTAACAACCACTAGGAAGCACACATAGGTAATATTCGTAGAGAATCTAAGTTAAAGGGAATGTCCATTAATATCGATAGTAGTACTTGCCGAGTATCATATATGTTCCTTTTTCACTTCAAGCAATGTAACTTTTACGGTCTCGATGCACAACAATTGCAATTTCAATTTTGTGACTAGATCAGCTAATGCCATATTAGTGCAACTTCCACTAACGCACAATTAGCTTGTTTACTTGATCTTTTAGCCTACATGTTATGAAAAAATTCTCGTCTCTACTATTCTCATATGAGGGTTCCAAGGTCATTGTGGCATTGGAAAGCTAGGACCAAACTGATCTAAGTCGTTGAAAAATACATCATCCTCAATCAATTCATTCTTTGAAAGACTTCTTTCTCGATAGTATTCCGACTCCTTTAGGTTCCTCATTAGTAATTTTTACGTCCAGCTTTAGGACATCGCCCTTGATTATCACAGTCCTTTGTTGAGAACTTGTCAGCCACATGTCCAAACTTGCACTTTGCACTAGAACCTTACCTTTCTCATAAGTTCAGGTCGGAATTATCACCTCTATTGAACCTTCTGTTTAGTTCTAATATCTCCTCATTTGATCAAATCGGCACTTGGCTAAACCTTGATAACTTCCCTGAATAGGTAGGCTTGATTGAACAGGTAGACTAGTCACGATCAAGCCAGTATGGAACTAAGACTGTTCATGCTGGTGTTCCTCCACTTCAATAGTGGATCAAGAGCATCAAGAATTCCTGGACATACTCGTCAACAGTTCAGGCCTTTCCCCTTATCTCAGCTCCTGAAGCCGAATAAAAATATCTAATAGATAAGTATTCGGCACAAATCGTGTTTCTAAGTATTCCTTTATATCATGTTAAGTATTTATCTCTTTTAATATCCTTCTTGTCTCCTCATGGCTTTTGGAATTCTTCTACCACATAGTGACGTATCTAGAGAACTCCAACAGCAACAATTCTCACTTTCTGTAATCCTCATACTAGGTAGTATCTAAAACACATTCTACTTCTTCTCCAATCCAAGCATTCAACTGGCACCTTCAAACCTATTGAAGCCCGGAATTACAAAGCTTCACATAGTCAATGCTCTAGGTGCTCGTCCCTTGCTCTTCAGAGATTTTTACCTCCTCGTCCTCTTCGCGTTAGCGCCGAAATCAAACCTTCTCCTCACTCATCCACTTATCTCCTCTAGCTCAAACATGTCAGGTGGCTCTAACCTCTCATAGATTGGGTAGCTTGTAGGGTGTTATGTGAACTTCCAGTAGGTTGATAAGCTAATGTATGAAAACTACTTAAGTTAAATCCACTAAGAGGTTAGCCACCTCATTAAAGTCACTTATCCATACTTTTCTTGGGATACCTAAAGATTGTTTTATTGTGGTAGATAACACAAAATCACTATAGTCATCTCCAACCCCAATGCTAACACTTGGGTTTGTCATTTCTCTGATAGGATTAATTCTCAAACTCGTTCAATTAGGTGTTTCAGCTAACACTTCCACAAACCAGGAACTTAACAGCCAGTAAACACAACATAACTGAATCAAAACTTGTTTCTATTTCATACATGCAAAATCTATTTAGACAGAACTTCGAAACAACTACTATAACTAAAATGAAAACTCCACTTTAATACCAAGATTATGCAGCTGGTAGCAAGGATCGATAAAGCCAATCATAGAGAATATGTCCAAGTTTACCAAAACTTAGAAAGGGTGATGGTGAAATACGCAAAAGAGACCGAAAGGATGAATGAAAGCGTAAGCAAAACCTCCAAAAATCTCTAATGGATATGACGCACCAAAGGAACTTTTAAGCACTCACAACATAGCTCAATATGACGTTTAAAGTATGATAGTGAGGTTAAACTCGTCATCTAAACTTACTTCAGGGTTTAGATAAGAAAAGTGAGAGTACAAAACAATGTTTATGCAAGGAAGATGCTCAGAGTATTAATGTTAAGCTGATCATTCTAGCTATAAGTATAAGGTATTTATAACTTGATAAGTTAGGCAACCTCTTCAAAAAGGGGAAAAGATAAAAAGGGTATTCCCAAAAGAATATTTATAAAGAATACAAAAGGGTAAAAAATGAATAACTAAAAGAAAAACAATAATAGTGAACAGATGACGCGTGGTCTTATGCATGTGGCAAAGATGTATTAGTGATGCCGCTGGTGGATGTAGAAAGAAGAGTACAATCAAATTACTTCTTTGAGTAGGGTGACTGGGGATTAGCCATGTTTCTCTCTTGCTTTCTTGGTAAGAGATGATGCTTACAATTTGTTTGCCTCAAACATGAGTAAGCTGCATGTTTGGCTATTATTCTCGGCATTCTACGATTCGCATAAAAACCCCTTGAGAAGAGGGTAGTCATACACTGGCATACAGAGTTGACGGACAAAAGATACGCACTTCGGTAGGAGTCGCTTTGAAGTAGGACCATTTGCCATTACCATTTCTTTAGCCTTCCAACCTCAGCTATGAGTTAACGGCCTAGTAGCCTGATTTCCTATCAAGATCTCTATATTGTGAAAAGTGGAAAAAAAAAAAAAAAAATTTGCTATGAGGAATGGGGCAACTCAAGAATAAGGTTTACAGGACTTTTTCTTCACATGAACTAGATTTCACTAGCTACATCGCCAAAAATGTTTTTTGCTGTGCTCAAGTTCTAAGAATAGAAAGATTAGGGAATGGAAGGTAAAAAAAAACACAAGAAAAAAGGAGAGAAAGTTGACGTGAAACACATTATCCTACCTATATAAATATGAGGAAGCAAACAATTTATGTGTAAAAGATTTATTCCTCTGATAAGGTAAATTGTACTTTATTCATTTGAATGGGAATATTCAAATTACATTTAAGCCTTTAAGCCATAGTAATAGGGTATAAGAGAAACTAATAAAGTATTAAAGCATCATAGAGGATTATTAGTAATAAGTAAATGTAGCATAGAGAACAATATAGGACATTCCATCTATACATGCGAAGGTAAGATCGCTATATCCTCAACAATTATCAACTCCTTTGCAAGCCCAAAAAAGTAAGGATGTAAACTAAGAATTCATGACTGGCTTTAGGAAATTTGTAGAGGAATAGCAGACTGACATGCTTAGCTAGGATTGAAGGAAACACCCCTCTAGTAATCTCAATTATCCTCTATCAATGCCAAACAAGGAACCATTTTTCCTAAGTATGATATTAATAAAGCATAAGCATATTTGACTAATAGGAGAAATAGAATTACCTATAAATGTAATGAGCAACCTACAGTTCATCACCAATTGAGATCCCACAATAAAGACCGACTTAGAATTCCCATTGAATTCCGGATAAAAACTTTTACAATTGAAACAAGTTAAGAGAAACTGCTATGGCAAAACCTTAGGGACGAAAGAAAAGCAAAAAAAAAGGAACTCTACTACCTGGTCCTAGCATCACTTCTCCATTGATATCACTAATTTAATACCTCTTGTTTGATGGTGAGGAAAGAATGAAGAACCACAAATCAAAGAGGGGAGGGGGGTGGTGGGGAATTTAGATACAAAAGAATATCATCAAAATCTTCCCAACAAATCACATAGTTGATGTATGATCTTAAATCTTCTGTTTTGGTGTGTGCATATGTAATCAAGAGAAGGAAGGAATATATTGAATCACTCAGTCTTTTATCTCAAATCCCTCAGCATTGCTATGAGACATCATATATACATTTGCTACTTGAAATTTTTCTACTTGTAAGAATGTAGAACAATAATTATGACCACCATTTTTTCCAAGCCAATAATATAATTAGTAATAAACTATGAAAAGCTCTTCAAAAGTTTAGGATCACAATGCTTGTAGTTAATTATGTATGGTGAAGGAGGAATGAAAGATGGAGAATTCATAATTGTTTGTTCTCAAGAGTAAAATAGAGAGAGGGTATTTAACTGAGCCACTGAACTTTCCTTTAAGGTATTGGAAACTTATGTCCCTGCTTTAGCTTTAAGATTGAATATCGGCTTTAGATTAACAGGAAGCTTTGCCAATAATAGAGATAAACTCCCCTACATGAATTATCATCTAGCATCTGTATTATGTTCAAATTATACAAGATAAATTTTAGACCTCAATAAGCCCTTCATGAGGTCCTAACTCATCACCTGATGCTTCAAGTTCGTGAATATAACCTATTATGTCGAAGTATTCACTCTATTTAAGTGATATTAAACAGTGCAAAGTTGACTTGAGTGCCTCCATGCAACAACAAAAAAAAGTTGAACCTTACACACAGTGCTACATGTCAACTAATCTCCGCTATACTTAATTAGCATAAACCAAGACCAAGCAAATACTTTCCAACAATAAGCTCCACCAAGCAAAACAGACATAATTAACTGAAAAGAAATAGCTATTTGTACCTTCATGAACTTAAACTAATCCCTCCTCATGAGCAAATATGTCGTAAGCAAGTAGGAATACCTAATTAGTACACTCGTATCCCCATTGAACAGAACATCAGCAGGCATCCTATTTATTGCTTCCCTAAAACCTACCACATCATGAAGTAGTTTCTCCTTAACTAGACAAAACAACTCGTGACTAAGCAGCTAAGTGGAGATGTGAAAAACTGAGCATTCTTTTAATACCACTAGTATTTTCGCGCTTCTCCACAATAGCAAATCCAGCATCTCTATCTCTTTAGAGCAATTGAGCTCCTAATCTAAGCAATAGTCAAGCCACTGACTCAAGCATGTCCACATTCATTCAGATCTCAACAATAGGAACAACTGGGCCCCAAGTAACAATGTCAAATCTGAGCTACCATAAAAACTGGTACCTAACTAAACCCAATCAAAGCACAATGGAAACCAATCCAAGCGATATGCAACAAACTTAAGCCACTCCAATGAACAACTAAGTTACACAGAGTATCCATACTATAGTAGTGTAAGAATACCAACACATTTTTCTAACTGAAGTCAACATGCCAAATATAGCTGGATATCTAGTAGGCTTGAATATTTGCTACTAACATATTTGTAAACCGCCTCAGGTCATTCAATTGTTGTACAGGGCGAGTTTAGCATCGACATTTGAGAAGATTCACACATGGGCTATTAATGTGGGCTCTTGATTATGCATTTCACAAGGATACAGGTGATCCATAGACATAGCCTTTACTACCATTTTGAGTACTATTTTTTTTTTCAATGAGTTGTATGGCTTGTTATCATAGCCGAATGTTTGAAGTGCGCCTGATAATCCTTGTGTGACTGTTGTGGCAAACGATGGTCGAATCATTTAAAAGAAGATGAAATAAAATAAAAATGAAAATTGGTACATACTGTAGAGACCCTTCGCCACCTTCACCCCCGAATACTTGGTGTTGTAGCTTTAAAGCTCGAGCCATTATTGACCCCTTCACTTTCCACTCCCACCACAGACCCTTTCGCAAAAAATTCACTCAAATATCGAGTCTTGAAAAATTTCACCCAGGTTGCAATTTGGGACACGTAACCACAATTTGAGTGTTTTCAACAACCATGTACAGTATGAAAAACCTACAAGAAGTTGGGGAGGGAGTGGGGAAGAAGAGTAAGGCAATATTGATTACATGGAATCGACCCAATGAAGTTGCTAATATGAACTTAACATATATATTCAACTTCACAGAAGATAAATTAAAAGAAGATTGATTTCAAATGCTATCTTAAGGCAAGGGAACCCAATCCAACTAAGGTATGCTACATAATTAAGAGGTGCTGCAAACTCGCGTACATACACAGCTCTCAATGTATATGGCACGATAGTAGCTATTCAATAGTACATACGCTAAATCATCTAAAAGACTTATTCGATATCCCCCCCCAAACCCCTTCGACTTTATCTAAAGGATTTAGTCGAGAGGCAAATATAGAAGACTAAATTCAAATTGGCTTTAAGCCTATTAATTAATTAGGGTTGACCCTTTGGCCAAAGGTGATGGGCCCCAAAGAGTTGAGTCCAAATATTTAGGATGACAAACAAAGTTTTTCACATGTAGCTTGGAGTAAGGCTAATTAGATTGGTCTGTCAAATCCAGCCTTTCTTAGTTTGGCTCACACTAAAATAATAAATAAAGCATTTAATTTAGGCTTAAACCCACGAAATAGACCCACTTGAGATCCATTAATAAAATAGCTCTTTAATCTTAACTATTGATCATCATCAGATCCAATGAAGGGATCAACCTACCATTTCCTAATAAATACCCCCATTCACATCATCAAAGGACATGAGAAAAACCTTCATTAACACTGTTTACTTTACTAGAACCTTATCTCAAAGATCAAACACTTAAACACCTTAAAGAACTTTGCCTTATTTTCAATTAATCTTAGAGTTTAATGCCAACGAGCTCCTCACTTACACCGTACTTGTTAGAGTCTCATCAAGATAACCTACTCATCTCTTACCATACCTTCACTCCTGAGCGCCATGCAAGTCACTTAAGTCAGTTCCCTAGATACATATAGCCACTTCTCGATACGGCACATACAAGCCCTTGATATCCGTACCCAAACTCTTACATTTTTGAATACGTAGGAGGATTCTAATAGATTTTTATGAGGACTATGTAACTTGAGGAGATTTCTTAACATGTTCGGTTGGGTTGGATCAACTCTAAGATTTATAAAGAATAAGGTAGAGTTTCTAAGGTATTTAAGTGTTTGATCTTTGAGATAAAGTTCTAACCAGAGTAATGGCGTTATGAGGATTTTTTTTCCCTTGTCCAAATGAAGATGTTAAAGGGTATTATAAAAAATGTAGTTAATCACATTCCGTCAAATCCTAATGGTGATGAATTGTTAATATTAAAAACTTTTATTAATGGATATCAAATTGGCTTTTTCATAGATTTAGTTCCAAATAAAGGCTTTATTTATTATTTAGTATGAATAAACTAAGAAAGTGTTAAATTGGATAAACTGTTCCAATAGACTCGTTTCCAAGCCTATATAACAAAACTTCGGTTGATCATTCCGGTATTTACGAGCGTAGCTAATTGGCTCTATCACCTTAGCCCGATAAGTCAAATTTATTTAATCAATTAGCTTGAATCCCAAGATTAAATTTGACCCTCTATACAAAATAAATGGACTTAACCCATCAAAAATGTTTAAATTAAGCTAGAGAAGCCCAATGCCTAACAGCTATTTCTGTTTCGTTAAATAAACCCAACTCACCGAATTCGCACATATCTAAATTTTGGCAACGAATCAATATTGATTGTGAACAAAGTTTTATAACTCATTTAAAGTCAATGGCTCATCTCCTAATGAATTAATAAACAAGAAATAGTCCGTAGTACATCGGAAAATCGATGGCGCCCAGAAAATCAGCTACTGGGCTAAGATTCATAATTGTTTCATTGATTGTTTCCAATTAGACTTCGAGGCCACTCTGTTTTTATTTAACTTCGCTTGTGTTGAAAACAAATTCCATAGATTTAGAAAGTCATTCTGTGACATCTTAATCTCTCATCCAAGATATACATGACTTTCCAGATAGCGGGGCACACGGAGGCAATGGGCTTTTTAAGTCTAAATCCACTCATAATAATTAAAATTGATAGCTGAAAATAAGGCGTTGACTCATTGTAAAGTAGTCAGCAGTGACCTTTTTCCTATCATTTCATGAAAAATTTACCGCCTATCCACGGCGTGAATTGTTAAATAAAAAACACATAAAATTTTTGACATATGCAGATGATTTAAAATTATCCAGGAAATTAGCTTAATATATCAGGTAAAGTGTCAAAGTTTTATTAATCTTGTTTACCCCTAAAAGGGGGGAGGGAGGAGGCATGACATCGGGGTCACTTCTAAGGGAATTTAATTTTTTTCAATTAAAGCTGCAGTTATTTATAGGAAAATGGATAAACTCTTTTGAACTAGGATGTTGAATTATGTTTGTGCTTGAATAGCTATGGAAGGAAATTGATAAAATGGAAAAAATAGTTTTTTAATTCAAACAAAGAGTTGGAAATGGATGGCAAAGAAATAAATGGAAAAGTTTTCACTTTTAAATTCCGATTTTTAAACTTCCAAAATAAGAGAAAACTTGTTTGGAAATTGATGCAAATGGGACATATTTTTTAAAAAAATTTTTAAACAATTTTTTAAAAAAAATTTTCAAAATTCTGGTTTTTAAAAAAACCCCTTTCCCAAATTTTAAATTTTAAAATTTAATATTATTTTTTTTTAAAATTTAAATAATCCATTTTTAAAAATTTTTAAAAATTTTTCGAAATTTAAATAAAAAAAGGGAAAAACCTTTATTAGCAAAATTTTAATTTTTTAAAAATCGGGGTTTTTTTTAAAAAAGGGTTGTTTAATTTTTGATTTTTTTTGGAAATTTTTCTTAAAAATTTTAAAAATTTTCAAAATTACCCAAAAAAATTTTTTAAATTTTACCCCTTAATTTTTAAAAATTTAAAAATTGGGTTATTTAAAAAAAATTTTTTTCCCCAAACCCCCTTTTTTAGGGCCGGCTGAATTTTTAAAAAAAAAAAAATTTTATAAAAGGGGGTTTTTTTTTTAAAACCCAAATTTCAGTTTTTTTTTATTTTTTAAAAAAAAAATTTTTTTTTTTTATTAAAAAAAAATTTTTTTTAAAAAAATTTTCCCTTAAAAAAGAAAAATTTAAATTTTTGAAAAAAGGGTTTTTGTTTTTTTGGTTTTTTGAAATTTTTTGGTTTTTTTTTTCAAAAATTATTGGGGGTTTTTTTTTTTTTTTTAAAATTTTTTTAAAAAATTTTTGAAATTTTGGTTTTGGAAATGCAAATTTTTTTTCCCCAAAAAAATTTTCAAAAATTTTAAAAAAATTTTTTAAAAAATTTAAAATTTTTATTTCTTTAATTACTTTTGAAAAAAAATTTTTTATTAAAAATTATTTTCTTTTTTAAAATAAATTTTTTTTTTTTCTTTTTTTTTAAAAATTTTTTTTTACAATTTTTCCCTTTTTTATTTTGGATTTTTTTTTAAAAATTTTTAAAAAAAAATTTTATTTTTTTTTTTTTTTTCCCAAATTTTAAAAAATTTTTTTGGAAAAAAATTTAAATATTAAAAAGGAAAAAAAAAAGGGGGTTATTTCATATAAATATTTCCAAATTTTTTTAACCCCAAAACCTTTTTTTTTTCCTTTTTAAAAACCCCTTTGACAAAAACTAAAACTTTTTCAAATTTTTCCCTTTTTATTTTTTTTCAAAGGGGGAAAAAAAAAATTTTAAAAAAATTTTTAACCGCAAAAATAAAATTTTTTTTTTGGGGCCGTCAAAAAATTTTTTAAAAAACAGGTTGAATTTTTAATTTAAAAAATTTTTTAAATTTTTAAAACCTTTTTTTAAAGTATTTTTTGAATTTAATTTTGGGGGTTTTGTTTTTTAAAAAAGGGGAAATTTCTTTTTTTTTTGGGGAAAAATTTTGTATAAAATTTGTGAAAAAAAAATTTTGGTTTTTTCGGTTCCCGGGGAACCCAATTTTGGTTCCTTTTTTAAATTTTAATCTTTTTTAAATTTTTTTGGGGGGGGGGTTTTTTTTTTTTTCTTTAAAAAATATTTGGAAAAAAGGGGTGGGGCCCCTTTTTAAATTTAAAAAGGGGGAAAAAAAGTTAAAGGTTTAAAATTTTATAATGAAAAAAATTTTTCCCAAAATAAAAAATTAAAAATTTTTAAAAAATTTTTTTTTTTTAAAATTTATAAATAAAAATTTTGGAAATTTTAAAATTTTTTTTGGGTTAAAAAGGGTGGGGGTTTTTTAAAAGGGGAACAAAAATTTAAAATTTTTAAAGCCCCAATTAATTTTTTTTCCCCAAAGAAATTTTTTGCCCCCAAAAAGGGGGTAAAAAATTTTTAAATTTTTAAATTTTTTGTGGAAAACAAATTTTTTAAAATTTTAAACCAAAAGATCCCCAAAAGAAAGGGTTTTCTTTGGAACTAATTCCCCTTTTTTTTTTTTTTTTAAAAAATTTGAAAAATTAATTTTTTTTTTTGTTTTAAATAAACAAATTATTTAATTAAAAAATTTTTTAAATAAAATAGTTTTTTTAAAAATATAAATTTTTTTAAAAAAAAAAGGAAAGAAAAAGTTTTTTAAACCCTAAATTTAATTAAAAAACAACCCGGGGAAAAAAAAAAATTTAAATTGGTGGAAAAAAAATTAAAAAATTAAAAACCAAAACAACAGGAAACCCGGTC
>JAMXBC010000271.1:0-30621 GCA_024138005.1 Lumnitzera racemosa | reverse complement strand
CCCCTGGGGTATGCCAGATATCGAATAAATTTGCAGAAAAATTTTTCTCTCAATGCACCTGAATAAATCTTCAGTTTGGGTAGAAAAAGGAAAAGGTGATATAGTGTTAAAAAAAATCGGGGCAATTTATTGGGATTGAACTTTGTTCAAGAATAGGGTTTACAAAAATGAAGTTGTAACAGATTAGCATTGGCAATTTCATTACAGTTCTAAAAATCACGATCGCAAATATAAATGCCTCAACGTTGTTTTTGCATGTAGGGAAATAATTTCACGTCCACAAATGAAGCCAGTATCCTAGTACACCATGACATAGGGAGTTGCTCTGGATCACTAAAATTCTCAAAGATTCTGGTGTGGCTATTTCATGACCTTTACTTTGTTTTATGACAATCGATTCACTTAATCGATTACTTGTCCCCTCACGGTTAATTTGAAACATGTCACCAACACACACCCTACTTTCGACAGCATGGAAATATGAATATATAAACAAAGTGCAAAGGAACGAAATTAATCATACGAAAAAGGAATAAAAGAAATCAAGATTCTTTTAATTTTTTATTTTTTTTTTCAATCTATCACCACATTACAATTTTAAAGGAGGAGAATTCGAGTTGATCAATCTTATTAAAAAATTAGCATTCATATTTACCATGACAAAAACAAAAATCAAAATTTCAAATACTGTGATTAATAAGTTTCAGCCTTACGTTTTAATTTCATAAGTTTCGAGACCCATACAATCACAAAAGAAAAATATCTATAAATATTTATTAAAAACATACAAAAAATAAATAAATAAAAGAGGTATGTATAGTCAAATATGTTCTTATGAGACGATCTAAATCACCAACTATTCAAATACCTAAGAAGCCTCTTCAATCCTTGCCTTACCCAAGATGAGAGGCACATGTATTCCTAAATCTTAGTACTCTTTAATCACATGACCCTTTTTTTTTTTTCTTTTTTCCAATCACCATCATATGACTTAACTGTACACATTCTATGTCTACTAATTTCTCAAATTGTGATGCATTTGAATCACGTAATTGGTTAAAGATTCTTTACCCCTTTGGGGGGTTGTTTGGATTAGCTTAGATTAGGATTTGCAGCAAATAAGCTAACACACCAACAAAAGGAGCGTTGATGTATGTTGTTGGCTCGGACTTCCTAAAATCAACCCTATCATCCTCATAGGCATCGTCCTCCCCGGGCCCGCCAACAACCGCACCGATGAGGACATTCGGGTTAGGGTCCGAAGAATTAAAATAGCTTGAACCCTCTTTACATGCGATGAATTGGGGGTGGTCCTTGACGGAAGGTAGGGATGATCCCCGGTGGTGGATCTTTGGGGGAAGTAATTGCTATAACCAACCATGTAGGACATGCCCTTAGGGTTGTCTCCTAAGATGTAGTCAACCTGGCGCTTGGCTTGCCGTCGAAGGGAGGCGGGTCCCACATTGACGGTTCCGCAGTTCACGGATTGCCCGGTTCGGGAGAGGTAGTCGGCGTAGACGAGGAGGAGGAAGGCAATGGAGGTGGCGTGTTGGAGTTGCTGCCACCGGGTTTGTAGATGAGGCCACCAGGGGTGAACTCTATGTGTGAGGATGTGGAATCAGGTATGAGTGTGCACATGAAGCTGTCAGCAGATACTTTGTAGGATTGGAGGGAGTACAAGTTGCCTTCTAGGAACTCCTGCAACATGGATCAAATGTTTCTGACCGTAAACCCAACAGAAAGATGGTGTCTGTCAGATAAATCTTTGTTCTGATCTTTCTCCTTTTTTTTTTATTTATTTCATATTGTTTTTTAAATACCAAACAATTTAATTTATATTAAAAAAAAAAAAGAATTTATAGAAATTTGGTAAGATAGTAAACAACATTCGAGTGTTAGATGCATGTAGTATATATAATTGGAGACAAAATTTTCTTGCATACATGTTTTAGTTGTTCATATTTCTATCAATTATATAATAGCGTCAAATTTTAAAAAAAGAAAAGAGTCGGGCCGTATTTACAATATCTAAAGAAGAAACAGATGGAAAAAGTAAAAATAACAGTTGGTCTTAGAACAATATTTACTATAGATTTGAGGCTTATGAAGATTATCGAAGATTCAAGTAAGGATTTTGTTAATTTTTCTTGGGACTGACCTTTGAAACAAGAACATTAAGACCGCATGCTTATTGTCCCATCCAAATTCATTAATGTTGTCATCAGCACCAAGAGTTTTTCCATTGATTTGTATGTAATTAAGGTAAGTGTCCTCTTGGTTGCTCTCCTCAGCCAGGCTGCTCCCCACAGCAACTCATCCTGTCAGAAGAAAAAAAAAAACAGATTAAATTTTATTTTAAATTTTACTTATTAATATCCTATATTCTATAATATAACTATTTAAAGAGACTAACATACTACATAAATTAATAAATAACGTATAAATATCAATAAAAATTTAATATATAAAAATATAATTAATATTTTTAAAATATAATATTCTTTTATTATCATATATAAAATTTTTATTCCTAATATATACTAATCATCTATTCACCGAAACTAACACTAAAATCTTTTTTCCAAGGTACGGGGATGGGGCATGTAATGGAAAACGACAAATCGGTTTCGGTCTGTTTGTTTATCATCTTATTTTGTCAAAGGGTTTTATTTAATATGAAGTACTACTCTCTAGGGAACTCAACCTGCGGAAGGCTTAAATATAGCAGTCAAGACAAAATTTGCTTCCATGTGCCGTGTATTCTCCACCGATGTTATAAGATTCAGACTAAATTAAATGCAGATAAAAAATTAAAAGGAAAATAGAGTTTCGTCAAAGTTAAACCAAGATTAAATTAAGTTAAATCAATATTGAATCAAGATCAAATTAAGTTTAACCATAAAGAATAATCAGATTTGATAATATTAATTTTAATACGCTGTGTATATTAAATAACAAAGAAAAAAAAAAGAGAGAAAGATTGTAGTCGGTTTGATTAATATGATCAAATGAGATTCCTAACCTAGTTTGGACCTTTCATAATATTTAATCGGTCTCGGTTTTTATATTACCGAGTAAACTGACCAAACTTAGAAGTATCGATATCACAATAAAAAGAATAATTTACGTGATTACGTCGATATGGATAAGACCACAAATTGACAAACACGTGATGTGCTAACAACGGGTGATAGAATACGTATGCTTAGTGTCGGATAGCGTGATACCTGATACCCATCAAAATCGCAGTAAAAGGGGCATGCGCCATCACGAATGTTTGCATTGTCACTATAAGCTCCCCTGTAGTTATCTGCGAATTCGAATGCCTCGATAGCATTCTCAGCAAGGTCTCGGCGTAACCGGTCTGATGACGCGAATGCCATTGATGAAGCCGCTAGAGCAGCAGCTGTTTCTGCCAGCAACATCGGATGCCGGGTTAGGTGCATCTACTGCATAAACTGTTCGTGCTGTGTCCATGTCTTCAGGTCTCTCCCAGCAGTAATGGTCTATGTTTGGATCACCCACCTATTGAAAAAAAAGAGTGAAACCAACTACTTTGGATAAATTCACCAACTTTTTACTTAATACCATTACCAGCTTAGATAAACCCATTATTTCTGAAAGCTAGACCCTACCCACTGCACAGTACATTGAAGTTTCATGACTGCAAATGTTTTGGTCATTGAGTGATTGAATTACTAACATTGACGACTATGAAATTTAACTGAACCAGAACAAATTCATCTAAAAAACTTAAATTGACATATGGATTTATGGATTGTATAATTGTTAATTCAAGAATTAAGCCACTGTTCAAACTTAAAGTATTGATAAGGATCGCCATTAACAGTTGCCTCCGAAACGCTTATATGGGTCTGAAAGAAAACTTTATGCTTTCGAATACTAATCACAAATTTTACGGCGAAGCCAATTTTTTTTTTTTTTTTTAAACTGCCAAATAACTGTTTTTTTGTGTCTTTATAAATTAAATGTTAATATCATATTAGAAAACAAAATCCTAAATTCCTACTCAAACCGAAATATGATCCAACTGTGAGTTCAACACACTTTGAACTTATCTCCACTTCCTAAATCATGGCGAATACGTTTTTCCCTTTAATGGCTCGCTTAATTTTTATTTTCAAAAAATCTTAAAAATATATATATTAAAAAGAAAAAACAATTTCCCAACACTTAAATCCCAATCCTTTTTTTGCAATTATAACATTATGGATAATTATGAATAATTGGAAATTATAACATTATGGATAATTATGAATAATTTATTCAATTGAATGTAGGTAGCCTATATTTTAATATGAATAGCTTTGATTTTTTTTTTTCTATATCTGCTAATATATATATATATATATATATATAAATGAGAATAATTTCTTTATTTAATTTTTTAGCAAGCATATTATCTATTAACATTTTCAAAGATAGAAATCAGTGTTACTTTATGGCACGACGATATAGAGACGGTTGGCTATTGGAGAGGAAATATGGGCAAGGGATATAAAGCATAAAGCACAAAGGGGGGCATATGATGGAGTTCACGGGTGATTTCGGTGAAAAGGAAGCCCAATAATGTGTATGTCAAGAAAGCAAAAAAAATAGAAGTATATCCTCATGCTGTCCTTTTATGTGTGTTTTGAGTTCAGGAAGAACAACTTTATTAGGCATTTTGTCAAGTTTTCAACAAGCTTTATTGCTTCTTTGCGTCATGTGAAAGTAAAAAGAACAAAAGAAAAGAAATGTGAAAATAATTATAAAAAAAAAATAGAATAATTTACTAACTGTGGTGAATTGATATATGCATATATATGTATGTATGTATGTATTAATTATCCATGGGTATCGAATTCCATGAAGAAGTGGCCTATATACTAGTAGAGACACACGCAAAGGGCATAGAAAATGCTGAAACGCTATTAAATATCATTTAATCTACATATTATTTTCCTTATGTGCCATTGTACAAATTAGGAAATTTGCTGAGTCGATTCAGTATGCAAAAACAATAGTCTTTTAGACTTTCGAGGAAATTCCCACAGTTGGATTGACCACAATTAAGATCAACATTTTGACATTTGACTGAAACAAGTCGAAAAATTGTAGAGACCCGTGAAGCTTCAGCAAGTAATGCCAGAAAAGTGTGGTTCCAAAATTATTACGTTAACAATTCTTCTATTTTTCGAGTCTAAATTCTGTCAAAGACAAAAATTAAAAATAAAAAAAGACAAATGACCAAATTAGAAAATAAAACTCAAAAATAGACTTAGATTCTCTCTATTTACAAATCAATAATTAAAATTATATAAATTTTTAAAAAATTATCATGATGTGTTCATGTTTTTTATAATCTTAACCGTGAATTATACGTGATAATATCTCAAAAAGGTAAAAAAAAAAAATTGAAAAATAAATAAACAAAAAAAATCCATTATTTCTCAAAAAAAAAAAAATGGCTCTATGATAATGAACTAGAGGGTTGCATTGATAATGAACTAGAGCGTTGCATTGGTCAAGACCATGGGATAACCTATGCTATTTATTTGATGAGAGAGGGGGAAAAATAATAAGTAGTGATAAAAGTTTTAATGACATTAATGACAATCGTATGTAAATTTTAATATGTAAAAACATAATTCATATCTTTAAAAAATTATTCCTTTACTAATGTGAGATTTTATTATAATACTAATTAAGATAATTATTATAAAAAGTTAATAAGTTATATTCTCTCTTCCTTTTTTTTCTATTATAAAAGTTATTAAACTGTTATCAAATTATACTATTTTAATATAATAATGGTATATATTAAGTATTATTAAATTAATAATTTAAATATTGGTTGATATTAGAGAAACTTTTTCTTTCTTTTTTCTTTCTGCTAATATTACCAAAAAAAACCTACATTAATACATATTAAAATTTACTAATACTTATTCATCCATTTGTCTAAAATATTAAAATATTTATCATGCTAGCGTTAAATCTATTTCTATCCAGCAGGCGATTCTACGAAATAAATCGAGCTCATATCCGACTCTACATTAGGAAAGGCTTAAGGACTGAACAGTGGGGTCCAAAGCGTCAAACGAAGGGCAACACCCGTGAGACAATGGACTAAAATGAGTCCGCACACCTGTCGCCTCTTTTCTTACATTATTTGCATTTGCAATGGGACCATAAGTTGATTCCACTCTTTTTCCTCGCCTCTAATTCTTTAAAATCTTGAAAGCTCAGTCCCCAATGCTACAGAACCACCGTTATCATTAACTCATTATTTATGTCAACGATTTTTGAGTTATAATAACTATACCTTTGGTTGGGGCAAAAAAAAAAAAAAGAAGGAAAAAGTTCGTTTTCTTTATAAACCAATCGAAATAAATGAAAAGTTCATATATAGTAATTTATAGCAATTTGAAGTAAAAAATAAAAATTTAAGAAAATAAAAGAAGAAAACATAAAATTTTTTCGTTTTTAAAGCTACCATGTTTCTTACTAATTTTAAAAGAGAAGTGGTTAAAAAGGGTGAAAATGAATAAAAAAAGGAAACAATAATATAATTTATTAAATCATCCATTTTTTTTCATTTGTTATTTAAATATTTAAACACAAAATAAATATGTAATATTTTTTTTTTTTTCATTTTCATTCTTTTGATTTCTAGTTATTTTTACCTATTCCATTTCTTGTAAAGTTCGCCAACACAGTGTAAATTTCAAAACAAAATACACTATGGTATAAGAATTTCCAACACAACCATAATTATCGCAAGTTTGAACGTTAACAGAATCGACGCTCACCTGAACAAAAATCCTGTTGGGTTGAGAAACGGTTTTGAGGAGATAATCGGAGGCCCATTTGATAGCAACGAGAGCATTCCTTTTCTCACTAGGGGGCATCGAGTCACCGAACTCAATAACACTCCATGACAACAATGTGGTGGTGAAAGCCATGGGGAAGTTGAACTTAACGTTGTCACCGGCATCGTAGTCCCCACCAACGAGGTCGGTTTTGTAAGTCCAACCGTCGCTTAGGCGGAGTTGGAACGCCAAGTGAGACGCTGGTCCTGGGATAAGAAACCGGAGCGCTGGCCTTCGAAGAAAATGATGGACTTGGACAATGCGTCTCCGTAGTCGTGGTTGGATGCAGGGAGGGTCGAGAGGTGGAGGAGGAGCGGGAGGGATAGGAGAGAGAGAAGAGTTGAGAAAAGGGTGTGATGGGGATTTCGCATTTTCATTCTTTTTTCTTTTTTTTTTGGGTTTTGTTGAGGGTGGCTTTTGGTTTGGCGCTTTGGCCTTTTGGGTTGGGGTTTTGATGGCGGGAGGATCACGAGTGAGAGAAAGAGAGGGAGAGAGTAACGGCGATTGTTGAGTGAGAGTGCCGATAGTAAGAGTGAGAGTGTGTGTCAGATTGGGTCACATGACCCAAGAAATGGAGAAAAGTGCTTGGAGTAGCAAAATTTTACTGTAACCGTGAATTTCATCGTCAAGACAATTATATGCTTAGGTGTTTTAATTATAGGCTATTGAGGCTTTTAAAGGTTGCGGTGGTGATGGAACCCGAGGCTGATGTTGCCTTGGTTGGCGAAAATGGCATTCGCAGAAAGCATTTTTTGAACTATCCGTTTTTCGCTAAATTTGAATAGGATGATATTAACTTCTTTGAAAAGTTATGACTGAATTTTTATTGATATTTGGGTTTTTTTGGGGGGGAGGGGACTTTTTAACTATTTATGGTTTAAATAATAAATATTTACTCATTATTTTTTTTATAACGGAGATTTCTTATGAAATTATTAATATGGGTAAAAAATATAATTAAACGTCATAATAGCTCTTTCATAAAAAATAAAAAGGGAAAAAGATTTGTATTTTGAATATAAGATGCATTTTCTTTCTCTTTTTTTTTTTAGAAAGTCATGTTTCTATTAATCATATATACAAATGTTTAGATTAAGAATTAATACATTAAATTATATTAATTGTATATAAATTTTTTGAATAAACTTGCATGCAAGTTTTCAGTGTATTAAATTTTTACAAATATACATTTATGAATAGGGAGATATTTATTCGATTACAAACGAATATAGAATAAATTATTCTATTCCCACTACAATGAGCATAGAGGATAAAACAATTGGCAATGGTTGTAAAATAAAACATTTTTATTGTAGTAAATTATTATTATTATTAGCCCGATAACGCAAAAAACTATTTCAATGTTAGAAGTACTCAAATATAACATCACATAAAAATGAGGGTTAGAGATTTGAGGAGTAAATGAGTAACGTTGTTATACAAGATACCAATTCGAGTCTTACTCTATTAAGTAAGTTCCATATGGGTAATATAGGTTACAGAATAAATTTCAAATAGTAGTTTAAGGTACAATATGAAATCGAGATACTTATCTTACCTTGAAACTTGTATACTTACTTTGTAGTAATAATTAAATAATATTAATAAATAAAAAATTAATACAGTTGCTTTTTCTATTAAGTCTTAAAAAAATAATAAGAAAAATTCAACTCATAATAAAACCCTAAGGGTTATATATTGGTTTTTTATCTATTATCTCTTTCTTCTTCTTTTCTTAGGTAAAAACCTCCCTCTTCTTTTACTATCCTTTTTTTCTTCTTCTTTTTTTTCGCATGCCATTCTCATTCCTCTTTTAATGACTTCAGTCTAGTAAAGTCTTAAAAAATATTTCATTTTTACTTATCGTTTAGTATATTATATTATATTCTAATTACTCAAACATGGCTTTTGTATTCTACATATAATAATTTTATAATTTGATAAAATTTTTATTTTGATTATTTAAAACAAAAGGACAAAAAAAAATTCAGCATAACTCAACTAGGGCTCAACATTTCTAACTACAAAAAATTTCTTAATTTTGCTTACCTAAGTTTTATATTGTTTAAATCAGATATGTTGCAGTCTATACAAATTATTATTAGTGAGTCTCCAATAGTATAATTATAGTCTTGATATTAATTATGCATTCAATAAAAAAATTTTGAAGGAAGACAATAAAAAAATTACAAGTTTTACAAGGGATCTTATATTTTAAAAATTTAAGGTATAAAAGATAGAGCGATTTCGAAGTACCATAGGATAGGTTTTGATTATAAAAACTTAAGAACCCATACCTATAAGATAGGGCATAGATAGAGTCTCATGCCTTACTCATCTTATACTCCTTGAACTTTAATAAACCTAAATCAAATATGTAAATTAAAAACAATATGAACAACCCTATAAACAAAAAAAAAAAAAAGGCCTTACTACAGAAATAGAAAATTGATCCTTTTATCTAAGGAAACACCTATAGGGGGTGGAGACCTAAATTATGAGTAAAAATAAAACAAAATACCTAAATTGTAAATCAAAGCTAAGATGGTGGTTACACAATGGAAATAGCAATGATTCACACACAAACAGTAGTCTTCTATGAAAAACCAATAACTTAACAAGGAGATAGATATATATATATATGGTGATAGGTATGCATACAGGTATAAAGATGAGAATGGATATTGATATGGAGAATCAATAAGCTTAAAGGTAAAAGAAACAATAAAAAAAATATAAAGATGAATTTATTGAGTATTCGAAAGATAAACTTTTTTAGATGAGGATGTAAGAGATTGATGGAGAGTGTAGGGATGGCTAGTAAGAGGGTAGTCGCCCTTAGAAACTATAAAGTCAAGATTTTTCCTTTTAATATTAGGAAGGAAGAGAGAGGACGGAGAGTAGAAGATTTTTTTTTTTTTTAAGAACCTCCAATTTTCCATAAATATTTTAAACATAAGAAAAAAGTGGCCTATATGGTTTTTGACTTTGTATATATGAGTTAAAACACATAATGAGTTCAAAAGTAATGGAAATTGTACTAGATAAGTTAAGTTACCTAATTCTCCAAATAAAAGACCTTATTATGCAACTTTAGCTAATTTCAAACCAACCTTCAAACCAAAAAATACTTCAACTCATAGCTATGCCTTAATGTCCTCATATATCCATCTAAGTTAGTACATCATGGTGTTCTTAGATTCACCTCCATTCACACAAAAAACTTTAATCCTAGCTAAGAACTCTCCCCTTCTGTAGGTCTCGAAAGTAAATAAGAAAGGGGGGGGGGGGGTGAATTGGTTATTTATAAAAATTTGATCTCTCTATAAAAGTGTTATTAAAACGTTACCTTTGATTATTTTGCCCACTTTGACATAAATAATATATGAAGAATAAATTAAACACAAAAATGAAGAAAGTAGAATTTGAGAAAATCAAGTAAATAATTTATAGTGTTTTGGCCTTATGCTTACTGCACTCTTCTAACTCCACTATTGGAGACCCGGTATTTCATACTAGTGTTGTTCCACTACCTACTTTCGATATTTCAATTAAGGGAGAAAATAGGTACAATGCTTCTACTTTGTCTCCCTAGGCTTTCTCTTGCCTAATCATAGATCTACAAGACTATGTAATCTCTTCATAATCTCTTATTAATGTTCCAATATTAATCCCTTTTTGCCTAATTAATGGTTGTGATGGCTACCTAGAATTAGCCACAATAAAGGTCATGCTTCTCATCAGCTAGAACGGTCAATGCTTCAAATCTTATTCAACAATTCAACATCATAGAGATATCATATGCAAATACGACTCTAATGTTGTGTTTCTTAAAGGATACTAAAAAAAATCTAGTAAAATTATCTAGAATAAAGAGGAGATTGAGATTTAACAACGAACTTTATGTTTAGCCTTTAAGCTTATTTAGTGGATTAACGTTACAGGAGATTGAAGATGTAAAATAGAGATGTTTGCTTTCCCCAAGAACCATATCAAAACCTCTATGTAGGCATCTAACAGTTCTTTTTTTTTTTCCTATGTCCGTTAGATTTATGATAATACAAAACCCTATCCGCGTCAAGCTTTATGAAAAGTCAAATTCATAAGAATAACAACAACACATCTTAGTTATGTGTTAGTGACTTTAATGATATAATGTTTATTGAGCTTAATTTTCCGGTTTCTTGTTATTATTTGATTTCCCACTCTCCAATTGATACTAAACTCAAACCTATTCAGCATTAATCCTCAACTAGAGAAGTTGGAAAATTCTGATTCTTTTATTTGAAAATTTTGGAGTCACCACCCGATTAGAGTCGAGAAAAAAAAAGAAACTGTAATCAATTGAGTTGATTGATTACGATTTGGCTACCGATTTTTTATTTTTATTTTAATGAAAAACCAGAGGGTTCTGAATTTGAAAGTTAACTTATTAAACCCTAACGGATACTACTATCTATTTTCCAAAATAAAAAAAATTCATCAAAATTATACTTTTTTAATATTTTTAAGAAAAATAGAAACAAAATAAATAAAGAACCTAGTTTTTATAGATTTTAACCTCGCCCCAAAAGTGCCTACGTACCCTCTAGTTAGGATCAAATAACCGTAGTTCTTTCTAAAACTTTAGTATATTAGTTGATTTTAATTTTGAAAAAACCCGACCAGATTTATGTTTTAATTGATTCAGTTTATTTAAATAAAAAACTAAAGGGTCTAATTCTCAAGTGTTTTTATTTTATAATGAAACTCTTTAAAAATCTTATTTTTTAAAGGGTTTTTTATTGATTTTTATTTTAAAAAAAATAACTTTCTATATGATGAATTCTTTTTAAAAAACCGAATCCAAAAAATTCATAAACTAATATATATATATATTTATAGGTATATTTCTATACTATTACTACTAAACAATTATCTATCTAAGCAAATTAACAATATCAGGAAATATACTTAATATAAAAACTAATACTAATAATTCCCTAAGCTAGTATGTTCATATATATACGCACACACATATATACTATTAAATAACTAAGGAGCTAATAACATAATAATAATTAAAAAAAATTCCAGTAACCAAACCTTAGTTGCTGTTGTGCGAAGGAATTGTTTAGTAGTGTGCAATGCGCCATGCGTTCCAGCGTATGTGACAATGCAAACGGTGAGTGAAGTGTGTCCAGTAGCAATGGAGCACTATATTGTATGTATTGACAAACAACTTAAATAGTAGCAATAGATATTGTTGTGTTCAACTCGTGCATGATGCAACGGTGTTGCTGATCAAAGAACTATGATTGTTACTAGTGGACAGTAGTTTGCATGGGTAGTATTGCAGCAAGCATGGACAATGCTATGCGTGGCTGCTGCAATGTTGATAGAAGTTACATTTGTGTCATTGTTGATCTTGGCGTAAATAGGTACTTGTGATCGTGTCCTTGGCTAAGGCACGAAGAAGCCTTATGTGGAGTGTAGCGTGTTCGTGATAGGGGTGTGCGTAGATGGAGAAGACGATAGGTGTATTGCTTAGATGTGTGGGTGCTATGTTAATCCATGTATGTTGGAGTAGTTGTAGATTAAAGTTTTGGGCATGAACGTGTCTATTACTTGTGATAAGGCTATTCAGCGTTGGTTGTGGCATTGTGTGGACATAGATGACTGGAGTTGATTTGTGGTCTGTGTTAGGAGTCAAGTTGGCTTTACTTTGTTTGCCTCTGGAATTGCTGCTGGCATTGGTGATGTGTAGTAGAGCGTGAAGCTGCTGAAGTATGCAAAGAAGATGGACAACAAAGCATGAAATGGCTATCTAGTAATATGATTGTGCGATGAAGTGTACTGTTATATAGACGTGATCGAAGTAACGCGCGTGCATATGAAGTCGAGGGTGCTATCGTGTGCAAATGGTTTATATGTGCAGGGATTAAGCTGTCGGTTATTACAATGTTTGGTTCAGTAGACGTGGGTGGTTGTATATTGAGCCTAGTGTTGTGGTTGAGAGAGACTGCATATAAGCCCTAAAGATAACCAAATACTTGTAGGATCGAATTTAATACACAAAGTTTAGGGTGATCGATTAAGAATCGATCAAACCTAAATTATAAACTATAGTTATTAAATATTAGTAAAAAAGACTCCATAAACTTGAATTTAAGGAAATAAGTAATAAAATAAGAGACTATAAAATTTTAAAATTTTAAGTATACTATTTACTAATTACGAAAAGGCAAAAAATGTAATCTAATAATTAATAAATTCATAAAGATAGATTATATGTATACTAAAAATCATTTGAATAACCTAAATAATATTTAGGAATGTTTACTTGTACCCACAGTATTTACGTATAATAAAAATATACGAAATTATCTAAAGTGTTGAAAATTAACTAGAATTTAACACTTAAAAGGCAAAATGGAAGAGGATAAACCCTTGTCTTGTCTAATTAATGTATAACAATTGTCTTCAAGCTCCATAAATAGCAAGAAAATTTACAGAGCTCATTTAGCTAATTAGAAGCTTAGGAAAATTAAGAAGAGTCGAAAACAAGAAAGAAAATTAAGGTTTAGAAATTTTTTTTTTCAAATCTGTGTAATATGAGCTTTTGAACCAAACTCACACATCACTACCATCCGGAATTGAACCACCACCACCACCCCACTCCAAACCCACCGCCTGGACCGGCCGATACACTTGAATGGTATTGGGGCAAAAAGCCATCGAACCAGGTGAGTCTCACATCTTCTCCGATTTTGTAAAATTCCTTAAAATTATTTATTTTGCCAAAAAAATTATGAAATTTATTATTCTAAGATTTTATTATATGTAGATTTAGGGAAAAATAGTGATTAAGTTTGATCACTTATGTAAATATAGAAACCTAAGAAATTAGATAAAATTGAGCATGTTTAAAATTAAAAATAAATAGATCAAGAGTGTAGTTTGGTGCTCAAACTTTTTCTATAGAATGCTTAACTGATATAGAACAATGCTATTAAGCCATTTTTTTAAAATTAATTTTTTTAAATTTTAAGTAAATTTTTTAATCCTCAAATGATGAAAAAATGGGTAATTTTGACTTAATTAAGTGATTAATGATTAATTACTGATTTAGACGGTAATTATATGTTTAAAGGTGTTAATATCTGATATGGAAAACATAATCCTAACATTTGGAGTGTTAATTGTAATTAATATGGGGATTATGTAGTAATTATGGGAAATTTAGTAATATGTGAATTTGAGATTTAATAAATAAGAAATAATAGGTTAATTTGGATATATAATAATAAAATCAGTAATAATAAATCTAGAACAAAAATTAATTTTAGGTAATTGGATAAAAAAATGTAAGATTTCTTCACATCGGGAGTAAATACGGCACCATTAATTAGGATTAAAGTATATCGAATATATTAGAATACTAAATTAAAACCTCGTATGATTTTTAGAACATTCGAACTTAATGTGATTAATTTCATATTAGGATTCGATTATATTTAGGATTTCCTCGTAGTAAAAAACAATTTAGAACCAAAAATGGAATCTAATTTAGAAACCAAACTCTGAGCTAAGGTAGAGTGATCATTAGTAAATAATAGGTATATATGGAGAAGTGAGTCAAATTATAACTTAAAATATGTATCATCAAAGTGTAACTACTAAAAAGACGTATTTGTATTATAGGATATCCGGAGACGTATTAACTTGCAATTAAGTGATTAGGCGACTGAGATTTCCAGGTAAGTTGGGTTTATTACTTCACCGTATTTAAAGTACTATTTTAGGGTACTCGGAGACTTAAGATTGTGTATAATTCTGATTGTAAGTAGTTTATACATGTGCTTGTGTATCTGAATTCGTGTTGAAATTTGTGTTGTGGTTGATTGTTTATTATGATTAGATTGGTGTGAAATTGTCTGAACACCCTAAATGGAACTTAATCTTAATTGACTCTAATACTTTAAATTGTCGTGCATTACAACCCTTTAGAGGATCATTAGGATTATCTAACCATAACACTGACACCTTTGAAAAAGATAGCACTGAATAGTAAATTGGTCTTTTCCTCATTCTTAGCCAAACTAAGTGACAAGAGAAAATATTGTGATGAGGATAAGGGCATTGGTTCAAAGGATAGACTTAGGAGGAGCAGTATCTCTATTACACAAACCTGGGTTTGATTATAAGCTGTTTCATAATATGAAACTCCTAAACTTGGATTAGAACAGGTGAAATTTTTCTGACTTTGCAACGGACCGAACTACATTGTGTGATGACAATTGTATGATGACACTTGCTTATTATATTACATGAAAATAATTGCTTGATAATCTTGTTTTGTGTTTGTATACATTCATGAGTATCCAATTTAATTTACTGAGCTGTAATTACTCATACCCATATAGATTATTTTGCAGGTCCTAATTTATGATTTCTCTGATTAATATGCTGCCTTACAACTATCCAGAGGTTAGTTCTTTTTTAAGCTAGGGGGAAGTGAGGATCAATTTAGCTAATATTTAAGTTGTATCTAGAGACTTACTAGTATGTTTAAGACTAAAAGATTGAGATTTAATATGTAAACTAGCTAACTGTTACGTTTGATGTAGAATTTCCTAGGAAATTTGTGGATTATACATGTAATTATATATGTTAACTTAAAGTTCTTAATAATTACTATAACTTTACCTAAATTCTTAATTAGACTGTTTACTTCAAGTAAGGAGTAGTTGACACCTTGTGTAGATCATGTCTATGATAAGTACTGTGAGGCCAGTTAATATCATAGAATGGCTTACATGGCGAAATCGTTGTGACTCTACGACTTGGAGCATAACATTATGTGACTGTGAATGAGAGTTGGTGTGTCAATTGGTATGCTTGGGATTTGGTGGAATATTGCAACAGTGTAATGAACTGTGGAGTTTGTTGATGGAGGCGACATTTGGGTTGGCTAAAGTTGATCAATGTGTACCCTGTTCTGGTGTTTTTTGGACGATGGAGCAATCAATGAATAGGGTTAAATGGTAGAATAGTATATGGAACTATGAGAGTGGATAAAAAAGTGGACTGTATAAAAAACATCCCTTTTTTATGTTGCCCAATCTGGATTATAAAGTCTAAAAACAAATCATATCAAATTGAATTTCTTATATTAACCCTGATCGGATTTAATAATATCAAATTAGATTTAAATTATTTATATCTATTTAAACTCGATTCGATAAAGATCAAATTAGATTTGAATCTTACAAAAAATTATCACATTAGCTTCAAAAGACTTGATTAGATTTAAAATTAAATTTGAATTCCGTATGTTCAATCGATTTTTACAAAAATGAAATAACAAATAAAAAACACCTATGTGCCTAGCAAAATTCGAATAAGGATGTCAAGTTAATCTAATATCAATACTCTATTGTTTATCCGTTAGGCCATTGCCTTGATACTTAATATAATTATATTGTATTTAAATCACGTGATTCTGTATTGAATTGAATTAAAACTAAAACAATCGACCCTAAAATATTTTTCTAAAAATCTAAAAAAAAAATTATATATTTTTTTCATTTTTTTGTATTTTTCATATTTTTCAATTTTCGTCATTTTATTTTTTATTATGTTTTCTTTATTTTTGGAATTAGGACCCTATTAAAAAAACTTAAAACTATAGAGGACAAAAATTGGGTGTCTACAATGTTCAACCATGAAAAAGAAAGTGTAATAACTGCAATAATACACTCATGGATTATTTCTACTCAATGATCAAGTATTCTAATCTTAATAATTTGGACTTTTAAGGACCGAGTTTTACTGGTCAAGTAAACAAAAAGAAAACAAGGTTGTAATGGAAAGAATATATAGAGGCATTAGATTGCTAAGAATGGCTCCATAAAAGCCCTAGAATGCAAGTCTTACTAAGTGAGATGAGTTGGTCTAATCATGTCAACTTCATTGAGAACTCATGCTTCTTTTTAGATTCAAGAGGAATAAATGAATTTAGATTTGAAAATATGCAGACTACTTGTGATAATTGCACTGATATCATAAAGGAAACTTAGATTAAGATCCCATCCACTAGACATCTTTATCCCATCGGTTTCAAATTTAGTAGTGCAATTTGAAACTTAAAGAGTGGAGTAGAGTTATCTTTCTTAACAATAAGAAGTATCCAAAATGACTCGTAGGAGATCTAATAAAAGTGGCATTAAATGAAAAGAAATCTTGAAAAGGAATTGATAGGTAAAGTGAGTTACTTGAAAGTGAGATCGTTTAATATTAGCAATAATGCTCTAAAATAAAAAGAGAAAGAGAAAAACACCAAAATTTTTACTAATTAACTCTAATGCATCGTTAAAGAAATGAAAATTAGAGGTTGAAGGAATTGAAGCTAATTAGACAAAGGAAGAGAAAGCCATAAATGAGCATGCTTCACAGAATCTATGTTAATCATTGAAGGGAGTAGGGGAGATCAATGAGATATTAGAAGTCCCAATATTAACTAATCCAAGTAAAAATTTATGTTTACCTACTATTTTGGGGTGGGAATAAAATGGAAGCTTTAAATTTTGATAAGGACGAAATTAGATTGAAAATAAACAATTAGGAGAGGTGCTTGTTATAAAATACTAGTAGAGATATTCTTATCATATATGTAGCTAATGCCATCCAAATTTACTCAAAGAGGTATTTTAAGTTTCTATATAAAATGGTGCAAGGAGATATCTTTTATGATTGTCCAATGGCACTGTCAACAAACTAATGAAGAAAAGATATCGACAAAGTAACATAACATTGGTAAGGACAAACTATTAAAGAAAGGGTGTTAGGAGGTAAGTCATTTACTTTAAAAAATTGCTTTTACCCTTAAATTAGATAATCAAATTGCCAAATAACCACATTTTATGTTACTTTTGATTTTCGATTTTTATTTTTGGGTTTTAATATTTTAAATTTTTATTTATTACACTTTTCATTCTTTTTTCAATTTTGCCCTCTTACTTTGATTTCTTAAAAATTTTTAGGCCTTTTTCCCACTTTCAAGGTTTTAGCTATTTCTTCCTTTTCTTTTTATTATTTCTTTTGGTATTTTATGGAAACTAACAAAAGAAGATAAAGATGATGAAAACGGGATGTATAATTAAACAGGTTTAAGCAAAAGTGGAATAAAACTCTTTTTATGTAGACCCAAACTTTTCTATCTGTCTAAGGATTAACTTACCCAATCCTTATCAAGGTCTATCTATTTTCAATTGATGAGGCTCTTACAACTTAGCATTATACACAAAAAAAGGAGGAGGTTTCAAGTTTTCTATTCTCAATAAAAAATCTATCGATAAGAACAGTTACAAATCATTCTTAACAAATGAGTGGAACAAAGCCTCGAAGAAGAGGAGCAATTTTAGACTACCAAAGCTATATCTAAGTGGTTGCTAAATGGAGAAATAAACATTAAGTTTTTTCATTATAGTACCACCATTAGAAAATCAAAGTTGAGGATTCAAAACCTTTTTATAGTAAAGGAAATTGGATCACAATTGATGATGAACTATCACCTAAATAAGATAAGGTTTTTTCAAGTTTATTAACCCATGAAAAGATTTTAAGGTAGCTTTTGGTTGTACAATTTTCGTGGTACTGGATTGGACAAAAAATTTTATTATATGTTTGGTTTATAAATTTGTTTAGTGATTGAACACAAATTAGTGCTGATGGACTAAGCAAATGCCTAAATTTTGTTTTATCTGAATCAAGGTACAAAAATAAAATTCATTAGATAAAAAACAAAAAATATTTTGTATTTCTAAAAATATCCCTTCATGTTATAATATTAAGTTAATAAATATTATTTTTATTAAATATTACAAAAAATTATTTATTTTATAATATAAATAATTAATTTTTTAATATAAATTTTGTATCCAATACTGTACAAACCAAACATGGTATAATAAATTTATACTATTCAGTCCTCCTTATATTCGCTATGTCCAGTTCTTTTTATTTAGTCCAATCTTTACAACTAAACGCTACTATAAGATGAGAAAACATCTGAGGTTGATTATTGAGATCGATCAATAAAAGAAGCAAAGTTTCAATTAGGGGAACATTGAAGTTGTATGAATTAATTGTGTTTAAACCAAACAAGATCCTTAATATTAATAATCACCATTCTATGTTGTACAAAAAATGTTTACGGTATTATGCACTAGTATAGATAAGCGATTCGAGACACAATTAGATGGAAGAAGGTACCATCAAAACTGAACAAACCTTATAAGTCCTAATTCTAATAGACACATGTAAAGTCATCTAAAAGATCCTCATCAATTAACTTAGACCATTCTTAGATGAAAATTTGTTCAATCCAAGCCAATTTCATCCCACGAAAAAAGCTATAAGTAATGTATTGCTTTATGAGAATAAATGACTCCTTTATTAAAAGAAAGGGAAAAGAAAACAGATAATTTTAAACTCAACCTAAAAAAGGCATATGACCAAATGAAATAATCTTTGATAAACATGTCTTGATGGCACTTAATTTTTTTAATAGTAGGCAAAGTTAATTGATCAATGCTTATCAATAGTGGAGCTACTTGTAACTCTCAATAGTTGGCCATTTAAACTGTTTAGGTTCTTCTTATACCATATCTACTTGTATTTATGGTAAAGCTCCTAAGTAGAGTTATACATTGTCACAATAAGGGAACATTCGGAGCCAATAAGGGTTTAAATGGATAGGCTTTTTCCATTCCATACCTTTTGTTCAACAATGATCTCCTACTAGTGAGAGAGACTTCTATAGTAAATTGCATAAATCATGAAGGGAGGCTAATAGATTTTTGGGGTTCTTATCAACACGAAGTGAAAAATTAATAATGTTAATCTTAAACATGTGGAAGGCAATTCAAGAAATCAAATTGGCGCAACCACAATAAATTGAACATGAAACAAGAACGTAGGAAGTATCTAGGTATCATAATTAAAGGGAAAAGAAACAATAAAAAATGAAGAAGTTGCTTTTGTAGTTGAAAAGGTATAAATAAATCGGTGGATGAGAACCAAAATCTCAAGGATGGTATATAGGAAAATTTTGTTTTTTCTCATTTTTTAAAAAATACATTCAACTACTATACGGGGGAAATACACCATACACCACCCCCTTAAAGGCCCAAACCCTATCCCCAAAACCTAATATTTCCCCTTGTAAAAAAAAGGGGGAAAAGTGGAGACTCTTAATGGGTTTAACAACAATCTTTTAAAGGGGGTTTGCTTTGAAAAAGGGAAAAAAAATTATGAGGGGAAAAAAAAAAGTGGTTTGGGACTTTTAAAATCTTTGGTTAAAAAAATAAAGCTAATATGAAAAAAACTAATGAAACTAAAATTTTTCTAAAAATTTCAGAAAGAGAGGAGGTCATTGTTCATAAAAAAGGAAAAAAATTTAAAAAAAAAAAAAAGAAAAAAAAAGGTTTTGTTATATTTAAAATATGATTCCCAAAAGAAAAGGGGAATTTGAAAAGACACAAATTTTCTTTTTTTGGGAAATGGTCAAAAAAAAACGAACCTTTTTAAGATATTATCTATATATTTATCTTAAAAGAACCCTTTTAAAATTTAACAGTTTTAGGTTTTGAGCCATATAAAAAATAGAAAAAAGTTTTTATTCTTTTCCCAAAAAAAATATCAATCAAAAATCTCACATGAAAAAAAACCCTACGTGATACGTTAGGCAATGCTTGGGATACAAAGTCAAAAATTTTGGAAAAATAAAAAGGGGTTTTTAACGGGAATTTTGGTGGTTTATAAAAACACTAAAAAAGGAAAATTTAATATGGAATTTTAAAAATTTAAAAGGTAGGAGTAAATTTTGGCAAAAGCAGGGCCCACACTAGTTTTAGAAAATCGAACTCTTTTTATAGTGATGTTTTTCACGATAAACCTCCAATATCAAAAACCCAAATAGGTGAGGATTAATGTAAATGATTTAAACTTAAAATATGGGTTCCCTTAGGAATCCATTGGGTCTTTCCCCTAAGAGATTGTCTATTTGTCTTTTTTATTTGAAAATAAGTCAAAAACCCCCCAAAGGAATTTTTTTTCTTCCCCTTAAAAGTCATTTAACTAGTTATTTTTTAATTTTAATTTGTTGTTTCCCTAATTCCGATAGCCAAAAAACCCATGGGCCTTTTTAGTTTGCTTTCATTTTTTGTTTTTTTTGGTTCGATCATAACAATTTAAATCTTAATTCTATTATGAATCCTAAATCAATTAAAAGTGCTTTTTTTAATGTTTTATTTACTGGTTGTAATAGGGGAGTGAATGAAAAACAATTCCCTTCAAAATTTGTTCTATTTCTTTTTTACTTGAAAAAGGGTTAAGGAATTTTAAATTTTATGGGTTTTTAAAATTCTCACAAAAGAAATCATAACCTAAAAAGAAGGGGGTTTTTTTAAAATTCTTTTTATAAAATTAAATGAGGAAAAAAAAACTTTTGAAAAAAAAAAGTTTTTCGTGCGGGGGGGAACCCCGAGAAAAAACATTGAAAATAGAATTTTTTTTAGCCTATTCTTAGAAAATAATCAGGATTAACATTTTTTACCCCTTTTTCCCTTTTTCCCTTAAAAAAAGTAAAGGGGGTTTTTTAAAATAAGTGATTATTAGAAAAAAGTGAAGGTGAAAAAAAGCTTTTTCCGTTATCACATTTTTTCCTTCATTTTGGGTTTCCCCCCCCGGGAAAAGGGGTGGGAAAAATTTAAAATTTTGGTGATGTTTTCTAAAAAACTCCTATCCTTTTTTTCCCTTTACTTTTAATTGTTAATATATAGGCTTATTTTTCGATGGATGTACTTACCCCATTTTGTTTTTTCCGGGGGCCTTTTTAAAGTGACCCTTAAAAAGTCATTTTTTTACATTCCTTTCTTTTGATTTGGTCCCCAAAAAAGGGAGCATTTCATGGGAAAAAGGAAAGAACCCCTTTTCTAAAAAAATTTTAAAATTAAACAACAAAATTTTCTTTAAAAATTTCTTTCTTAAAAGTTTAAAGGGAGCGAATTCTTCTGGTAAACTCAAATTTACTTTGTTTGAAAACTTTTTTAAATTTTATTATAAATAAAAATATGGGGGGGGTTTCATGCTTTTAAAAAAAAAAAAAAAAAAAGGAGAAAAGGGAATATCTTTTCCCTTTGGTTTTAAAAAAAACCGTTATTTTTTTTTTGGTTAGTGATAAAATAGAAAACTTCCAAAAAAATAGTTTTTTCCCAAAATTTAAATTTAGTATAAAAAGTTAATATCCCATATAATATAAGTAAAAATTTGTGAAAATTTTAAATGAGATTTTTTGCTTCTTTAAATTTGGGCCTTTTGCCAAGGGGATAATCATTCGACCATAAACCCCTTAGGGGTTTTGTTCCTAATGTGTACTCCAAGTTTCAAAGGGTGAAAAAAAACTGGGGGCAAAGTTTTTAAAAAATCATAGAAAAAACCCGTTGAAGATTAGGAAAAAAAAGGGGCCCCCTTTTTTTAAAAAAGCAATAAAACTACAAAAAAAGAGGTTATCTGCTTTTAATGACAATTTCTTTGAGTTTTCATTTATAAGAAATTGAGCTGAAATATGGAACTTTATTCGAAAATCCTTTTTATATTGCATGGGACTAATTTTTTAAATGCTAGAATTTTTAAACCTATTATTTTTCCCCTTAGGGGGGATCCTCAAAGTCTAAGAAAAAAAAAAAAAAAAAAAAGGGAAATATAAAGTAAGTTAAGCTATTTCCCTTTTCCCATGTAAATTTCCCTTTTCTTTTAAAATTCTGGATAAAAAGCACCCATCTAAAAATTTTTTTTTTAAAAAATTACAAAAAAAAAAAAATTAAATAAAAAATATTAATAAATAAAAACTTTAAATGTATTTGAAAAGTACAATATTGAAAAAAATAAAAGTATTGCATTTGGAAATAAAATTTTAAATTTTTTGGGTTTACGTAATTTATTTTGCTTTTGGTTTTGTTTTAAAGAGTACAAACATTAATGAAAATTAGATAAATATCTTTTTTTAAAATGGACAAAAATTTAAATATATATTTTTAATTAATATTTATTCAATTGGAAATATTTTATAAAATTTGAAAATACATAATTTTTTACTAAATGTTATGCCCAAATTAATTTAAAATTCCCCTTTTTACCCCCTCACAAATTAGCACCATTTTCTTTGGCAAAATTCCGTTTTATCCAAAAGAAAGATATTTCCCGCAGTATTTACTTTATCGGGGGAATAAAAGAAAGGGAAATTTGCGGTCAGTTTAGAAATTAGGCCCAAAATCACCTTTTCCAAAATGTTATAACAATTTACGTAACTCATATCATGGTGCGGGGTAAAAAGAAAAATTTCATAATAAACAACCATATAAAAAAAAAAAAAATTACATAAAAAAAATGGTTAATTTTTTAAATCCAAGTTAAATTAAAAGGACGAAACTTTTTAGTTATTTAAAAAAAAATATAAATTTAAATTGAAGTGATAAAAAAAAAGGAAGTTTAATATGTCCTAAAATTTGGATAAAAAATTTCCCAAAAGGATCCGTTTGGGTAATATGGCCTTAACATGTAAAAATCATTAAGATTTATGTCGTTACCCTTATTTAGTTACTTTAAATGTTTTTTAAATTTTTAAAAACTTTTATATTTTTTTTTAAAAAAAACCAACCAAATTTAAATTTTTTGCACAAAAAAAAAATATAAAAAACCTTCCAAAGGGCTCAAAAGTTTTTGTGTTTTTTTTTTTCTAAAGCAGGTTTGGTTTGCATAAAAAAAGCTAAAAAAAAAAAAGAAGAAAAAAAAGGGATAATATTCTATGTTCTTCGTAAAGATGCCAACATTAAAAAAGCTAGCAGCCCCCATAGGGTTCCCAAAAGGCAATCTTGGAACTTTTTTATTTTTCTTATCTGTTTTTTTTTTTTTAAACAAACTAAAATTGTTTGGGCCCCCAAATTGAGTTAACCCATTCTTGTCTGTTATTTATTAAACATGGCAAAACCTATTGCCCCTGCCATACTTTTTTTGCAAAATTAAGTTGAAAAAAAAAGTTTCCTCTAAAGTTTTTTAGAAAAAAAATTTAAAGATTTTTTTAGAAAAAAAAAAGCAAAGACTGATCCCAATCCATCCCCATTTTGGGAAAGTTCAACATTTGTTTTTACTAGATTACAAGGTCTTGGCAATTGTTGCAATTTTGTCATTAACGTAATAATTTCTATATTTAAACTCATTATTAAAAAAATTTACAAAACCCTTCCAAATATCTTGTATTTTCTCTCATATAGCCATCCCCTCATTAGCACCCTTTTAAACTTTTCAATGAATCAAAAATGCCACCCCGAATCAAAAAAGGTGCTAAAAAGAATGTTAATATGGTATTTTAGTTTTTTTTAGTGGTGGGCAAAATATTTAAACAGGCACCCGGAAAAAGGGGAATTCCATGGAATGTTTAAATTTCCATGAAAAGAGGGAATTAAAATTTCTTGTTGTCGGTCAAAAAATTTTTATTCCCCAAACCTTTTCTATTTTTTTCCCCCAAATGCCCCCTAACAATTTGAAAATTTTACAATAATTCCCCTTCATATAATTAAAAAAAAAGCTTCAACACTTCAAACCTTTCCCAACCCAAGGGTTTTTCTCAAGCCACACCCCTAGTTTTTACAAATAGGTTCGGGGAAATAAATCATTAGGTTTCTCTACAAGTTCACCCCAAAAATGATGTTCAAAGGGGTTCCAAAAGAAATTAGAGGTTCCCCTTAAAATCCCCTAAATTAATAGTACCATGTACCTAATTGTGCTTCATAAAATGTAGGAAACCCAAAAGAAAAAAAAAAAACTTTAATTTCGCTTGGCGGGAATTTCAGAAAACCCTAGGGGAAGGGGACAAATTACTTTAAAGGGGGATGAAAATTTACTTTGATTTGTTGGGGTTAAAAACTTCGGCTAAGGCTTTATCGTTTGAAGGGTTTGTTGTTTAAGGCTTTGGGCTAAATTAATTTATGTGCCTTTGGAACGAAAGTTAATCACTACGACTTACGGGAGAGAGCAAAATTGGATCATTCAAGACATCGAAAAAAGAAAAAATGGATTCAGTAACACTCGGTAGCTTCTGCGGAGTACTCGTTTAAAAGTGACGCAAATAAAAGAACCCCAACAAATTAGTATTTCATTAATATTTATAACCAAAATTAATACCCAAAAACCATCGCCCCTTTAAACTCGGTTTTGAAAAAGATTAGATAAGAGTATCCGGGGGGTTGTATTGAAGGGGTTAAAATCTCACAAGAATAAAAAGAGGGAAAATTTATTAATTATAAAATGTAAAAAGATTTCAGCTACAAAATATAAGGGAATATTTATAGTAATCCCCAGGGCGGGGCAATTTTAAAAATGGAAATCACATAGAGGTTAAATATAAAAAGGTTCTAGTAAATATTTAAAAAGAAATATGATAAAAAAAAAAAGGAAAATTTGGACAATTTTAAAAAAAAAAATAGGACAAGCAAAAGGTAATTTTTTAGGTGCGCGCTTTTGTGGCTAAATTGAACTAATTTCTTTGGTTTGGGATTATTAGTTGTATTGGGAATGCCAAGTGATGGGGGTGAGGTTGTAGCTTGGGGGAAAGGAAGAGAGAAATTGGTATACAAGGCCTTTGGGCTCAACATTTAGCAAGTCAAAAAATGGGTAAGGTTCAAAAGGGAAAAAAGAGTGTGCCAAAAAAGGCCCAGGAAACTCTTCATTAAACTTTTTAGGTATTAGAGCTCAAACTTTGGCGAGGTTTAGAAAAATTGGATCCCCCTTTTTGAGAATTGGAAGCCTTAAAAGGGTTTTAAAACCATCAAATAAAAGGGAGGATAAAAATAACAGTAAAAACCCGGAAATATTGGGACTAAGGTAGCCCAAAATTTGAACGTGATGATTGGGATTCTCATGGTTAGGTCCCTTTGCAAAGAAAGGGGTTTAAAAAAAATTGGGGAAAGCAGCATCATTTTTAAGGGGGGGTTTTTTTTAATTTCATTTGTTGTTTTTCCTATTCTTTGGGGGCATTTATGGGAAATTTTTCTTTCTTTTTTTTAAAAGGGATTCCCCCTTCAAAATTTTCCCAAGTAAACCAAAGTCATGCCTTTAAACAGTTATTCAAGTAAAAAAATGTAATTTGGGCACTTTACTCTTATTACCCATCTATTTCATTCTTAAGGGAATTGCAATTCTTTTTTAAAATAATTGTAATTAAATTTCCCCTAACTAAATGGTATATGTATTAAAAAGTGAAAAAATAAAATGAGGGGAGCAGTTGTCTAAAGGAAAACTTTCCCCATTGAATTTTTTTTTTTACTTTATTTGGGTTTTTTTTACTAAAATTAAGGGTGGTTTAAATTTTTAATAAAAAAAAAAGGGGCATTTTTTGGTGATTTTAATGCTAAGTTTAATTTTTTTAAAGCTAGGATCAAAACAGTTTAAACCACCAATGGTTTTAATTTTTTTTTTAAACCCGTTTTTTAAAAGGATCAATTTTCACATTTTTTAACACAACTTTACCATTTTTTTTTTTATAATTATACACCTAAAATTTTTTTTGGGCTTATTATATACAAAATGAAAGATTTAGTTTTCAAAAATTTTATACTTTAATTAACCCCCAATTCCAACTATTTAAATTTTCCCGTCAGTATTAATTTTGCCCCAATAGAAAGGCCGGTTATAGCCTTGGGAGGGGAAAAAGGGGAGGATGGTTTGGGGGGGGGTTGTGCAACCTTCAACAAGTGGCTGTCGGGCCATCCCTTACAAAATAATGGGTAATGATTCATTTTAAAAATGTAGATTGTGAGACTCATTTATGGCGTTGGTTAGCTGCATACAGTCCTAGGGGGTTAGATAACCCTTGTAAAATTTTTGTAACCACCCCATTAGATTCCCTGTGAATTACAACTAATTTAGGTTTTAAACAATAAAAATTTTAAAATTTTTTAAATTTTGTGTATAAATTTAAAAAAAATCAAAAAAATTCAAAAAATATAATTATTAAAAAATAGTAAAGTGGGGGATATAAATTTAAAAATTCTTGCTATTATATGGAAAATTTGGGAGGGGAGGGGGAAAAAAACATGATCCCTCCTTTTTAAAAAATATTATTTATACCATTAGGTTTTTTAAAATATTAATTTAGAAAAAAAAAAAGTTTTGGGAACAAAAAATTGAAAATTTAATTTTAAATTTTTTATTAATGAAAATTTATCAACCTTTTATCGCGATGTTTTAAAATTTTAAAAAATTTTTAAATACCATCCCTTTAAATTTTTTGATAGCTAACTTTTGCTCCCACACCTAAACATGGTTTTTAAAAAAATTAAATCTCTTCAAAGCCTTATATTTAATGAAACTAAAAAAAAAAGAAACAACAGGGGGATCTAAATTAAAGGGGAAAAACGGAAAAGGGGGGTTTTTTGAAAATTTAAGGTTTATGAAAAAGAAAACCTAAAAAAAATGTCTTTAAATAAAGGGTGGTTTGGTGAAGAAAAAAAAATATTAAATTTTGTTTCTCAAAATTATTTCTTTTCTATGTCTGTAATCTTTTTTTTTTTTGTTTGTTTCTCCATATTTTTTAACTTTTACAAAAATAGGATTTTGTCGACTCCCTTTAAATTTTAAAAGCATTCTTGATATGTGTTTTAAATTATGATTTGGGTTTAAATAATCGACCCAAGGAAGGGTTTTCGTTTTTTAAAATCTTTTTCAAATACTTTTTCTTTTTTTTAAATTTTTTTATTTAATTACTTTTATTATAAAAAGCATATAAAGTTATATTTTAATTTATTATGTAAAAAAATTTTATTTAAAATTAATATATTAAATTAATTTTTTGTGATCAATGATGACTTAAAAACATGTTGATGATTTGGGTTAAAATTTTTAGATTAGATATTGTTAAAAATTCAAAAAATTTTTGGGGGTAACAAAAAAAAGGTGGGTAAAAACAAATGGGCAAGCGGGCCAAAAATTAAGGCTTAACATTTACTTTCCTCTTTGTTAAAGAAAAAAAAGGTTTTTCTATTTGAGAAATCAATATAAACTTAATTTTGACTTTTTTAATCCTAAATTCATTGGAGTTAAAAAATTTTTAGTATTGTATAACAATTTAAGGGAAAAGCCAGTTAAAGATAGAATTTTCTTTTCATCCCCAAAAAAAATTTCAGTCGTGGCAGTTTTTGCTGTATAAACGATCATAAAATAGGGAAAAAAATTTTAAATTGCTATCATAGACCTAAAATTTTTCGAGGTTTTCTCGTTTTACCGCTTTTAAAGCTTCAATTTAATACTTGCTTTATAAAATCTGTTTGAATAATTTTTTTGGAAAAAAATTGATTTACAAACTGTTTGGCTTTTCAGAAGAGTCACGAAAACCCATAAGGATTCATTATTTCGTTTAAAAAAACCCAAAAAATCGAAAAATAGCAAACCCCCCTTAAAAAGACCTAGGTAATTTTCCCTTAAAAAAATAAAAAAAATCAATTTAAACAAAACGAAAATTTAGCCAAATTCTTTTTAAAAATTTTTCTTCAAACCCACTTGCTTTAAAATTTTTGGTTTTAGTGTTGTACTTGTAGTTTTTATTGTGATCCTGCCAAAAAAAACTATGGGAAAAAAGAAATTAAATTTCCCCGTAAGTAGGGGAGAAATAAGTATGTGCCCTTTGTACATCACCCAAAAAAAGGGGTTTTAACCACGTTAGGGTTTGATGCAAGGGATATACCCAAAAAAATTCCATCGCATTTAAAATTTTCCGGTTTCAGCAAAAAAAGAGAAAATGCGCTCACTCTAATTTGGGTTTTTAAAATTGCATTACTTACTAATCGAAAACCAAACCCGGGGCTTTTAAAAAAGGGGGGACCTCAAACTTATAACCCCCTTTCAACCATGGCCTTAAAACCCTTTCCATAACCTCATCTCCTATCATCAGTTTGGCCCAAGAGTAGAAAAAAAAAGATCTCAACTATCCTTATTGAAAACAGATCCATGTTTGGTCAAGAATTCTAATTATTTTCCCCTAATAAGTTGCAAAGCATGTTAGGGGTTTTTGCTATGCCAAGTTTGAATTAATTCACTTTTTTAAGATGATCAACTAAAATCAGCAATTTTAAACTAATAATTTTTCCCTAGAAAAAAATAAAAAATAGGTTTTAAACTCCCCTTATAGCAATTTTTAATCTCAAATTTTAGGCTTTTTACACACAAAAATAACTAATTTCCAATTTTAAACCAAAAAATACCAAATCTTTAAATATTTTGAAATAATATCCCCAAAACGTGTAAAAACATTAATCTCATTTATTAGTGTTCCCATTGCTTAAACTAGTAAAATTCCTAAAGGGTTTTTCCCCCACTACCCTCCCTGTATTTTAAAAGATTTCCTTTAGTACCTATAAAATTTTGAAGTTATTATAATGAAAATGTTCAAATTTTTTTTGCCCTTTTTGATTTTTTTTTTTTTTCTTTTTAGGTTACCTTCTGAGGGGTTTTTTTTGACCTTTCCCTAAAAAAACGTTCTACAAAAACCCCAAATTATCTTAAAGTCCTAAAGGGGAACCCTTTTATTGCTCTTTAAAATTTTTTTAATTAAAAATTTGCTTATAAATGTCTTTTTGGGCAAACTTTCGAAATAGGTTTTTTTTTTTTTTTTTTTTTTGGGTAACAATTTGATTACCCATTTTATTATCTTTACTTATTTATATTATAAAAATATATTTTTCCAAAGGAAATTTTAAATTAAAAACGGGGGGGCCCGAATTTGTAATTAAACAAAATGGAAAAATATTTCCTTTTATTCCAAAAAAAAATGGGCTCATTAGTTCACTTTTTGGTTTACCCCCAAGGGTAAAAAACACCCCACACAAAACATTTCTATTTCTAGTTTTTAACCCTAAAATTTATTAAAAACCCAGTGCTTGAGGGGTAAAATTTCACTCATTTACCTTTTAAAAATTTGTTTTAGTTTCGTTCCCCCCCCGCCCCTTTCCCCAACTCCGCCCCACCCCCCAACATGGCTGAGTAGCAAAAAATTTTTAAATTTACAGAAAAATTTTGTCCCCATCATGGGTTATTCCATCGTAAATAGATTTTTGATAACAAAACATACGAAGTGAACTAAAATTTCCAAAAAAACACCATGTCAAGGTGGTAATTTTGCTTACCCTTTAAATTTTTGAAGTAAATCGTTTTAATTTATTCGACTTCAGCTTTTGAGAAATTGAATTGAGTTTGCCTTTGGAAACACGGGAGTTGTATGGTTGATCATTGATTTCTTTCCCCTACATTAAGGGAATAGTTTCGATTTACTAGGGGTTTCATTCCCCTAATCTTAATATCGCTTTTTTTTCCCATGAAAGGGGGGAGCCTTTTTTTTTTTTTTTTTTTTTTTTCTTTTTTCCCCTTTGTAATTCCTTCAAATTTGGGAAAGTTTTCTTTTCATTTTGACCCTAAGGGTTTTTAAATTTTCCGTTATTTTACTCCCTTTTGGTCAAAAAAGAAAAATTTTAAAAAATGGAGTTTCGTGTCCTTTTTTCCAAAAAGTGCCACCATTTGTTAAACCCAAAAAAATTAAAGTTATGTGTGGATTTTGAAACCTGGTAAAATTTACATTTGGGTTTTTTCCTGCTTTTTTCCCTATTCCGTGGAAAGGGGAGGGGTAACTCAATTTGGGTTTTTTTTAAAAAATTAT
>JAMXBC010000270.1:0-30627 GCA_024138005.1 Lumnitzera racemosa | reverse complement strand
ACCAGCATGATCAAAACCCCGGGTAGAAACAACACAGTCTTCCAAAGCATACGTTTATCTGATCGAAAATCCTGCAAGATGTCGCCAAAGCATACCGTTATGTAATGGCCAGTGACATTTGGTGGTGGAACGAAATCACAAGCTTCCACAGGCTTGCCCTCCCCATCCAGTGAACTCGGGGCTTTGAAAGTTCCTTTTCCCCCCCAGTATACCAAGCACTCTCCACCACGGAGGGAATATACGCCTTGTGATATTCACACCCAAGCTCTCAAAAAATTTTCTTCTACCTTCGTGCCCCGTCGGCTCTAGCTTTTTGTATTCTTCTTCCTTTTTTCTGCTTTGGTTAATTTGCTTGTGTTTTTTTGTTTGGTTTGCTTCTCGAAAATTTAGCAGTTTCTTGTTTTTGCCGTTTTTCGTAGCTCTCTTTTTTTTCTCCGGTTTGGCGGCAAAGGGCTGAGGGGAGCGCTTTTTGCCATTGGTTTTTTTAAATTTTGGGTTCACGCCATTGTTTGAAAACCGTCTAAAATTTGGGTAAACTAAAGGGTTTGGGGCTTCGTAGCATGGTATCGTAGAGCTCGTGAGGCTGTGCCCAAATGTTGGCGATTGGAAGGTACAGAACTTATTTTTAGCTTGTTGTACTGGGTTTTTTGTGAGCAGCGCTTTTACATTTTTTGTTAGATGACTTTTAGAATTCAAGCTTGAATCTTGGCTTTGGGTTCCATCAAAAAAAAAGTCAGATGATCGAAAATTGTTATTCACCATCCGACGCATAAAGGGAACCACAGCGGATGGACCCATTGATCGCCCTTTTTTAAATACGTCGTTTTATGGTTGAGCGTTGGCGGCATCCTCCTAAGGGTGTGTGAAACGAGATTGAGTAGAATCTCCGAACATACGGTTTAAAGAGAAAATTGGGTTTATACACAATTTGTATCATAGAACAACTCATGTGAATCTCCATCGCACCTTTTGGTCAAGTGCAGATGTCAGTCGACGAGCTGCGAAGATACATCGTTGACAGATTGCGATGTTCTCGCACTGGTGAACACACTTAGATGCCCATCTTAACAAGGTGTACGATGTTTGGGAAACTTGAAACAATCGGTAGCTTGCCAATGCGATTCACGTATGCCGACATTCTCCATCCGGTAGTGTTTGTGGTGCCAACGTCCTCATGATGAACCATGTAGACATCGACCAGCGTTTCGTGCGGTATGTTCAGCCGAGCTTCGATGTCCAGTCGTGATGTAGATTGACAACAGACAAGCAGCAATATTGCTCATGAACAGAAGCACTAACGTCCAGCCATGGTGTTTTGATGCCGGGGTTGTATCTTTGTTCCATCCAAACTTCATGTTGCCAGTGTATTCACCACAGTGCAAAGCATGCTGAACAAGACTCCCACGCACGAAGCGACAAAATAGTCATATATCATCCAAGTTTTGCTTGACGACACCATGCTTTGTCGTCAGAGTGGACTGATCACATTAACGCTTTGAGCGATGCATGCGATGCCGACTTTGTCACTCTGTCTGACGAACACGTTGAGCCACACAGCAACAGCTAAAGCATCAGCAAGGTAACTCCTTGCTTCAGCACCAGACTACCGATTGCTCGTTTTGCGTCCAGAACATTCCATTCGTTCGAAGCAAAACGAGTGGTCTGCTTTGTGAAGCAGGCACGGAGTTCTCCAGACATGCCAGCTCGACAAGATTGTGGACTGTCTGGATCGATCGCTCTGCTGCGAGTGGTGCAAAGACATTTTCATGGTAGTTTTGACTAGCGGTGTAAAGGTGTAGAGATATGAAGTCGATGAGCGGCGGCTGTGTGACTCCAAGATCTGAGGTGATTGCAGTTGAATGCAATGCTTTATGACTTCGTAGTCCAAGAGGTCATGCCTTCTTTTCCACAAAGTACTAACTTGATCTCCGGATCGAGCAGCTTGATTGCTTTTGCCCATTGCAACGCTGTTCTGCATATGTAGAAGCACCTCTCGTCTGTGCAATTTGCCACGGTCCCCAGACCTCGTTGCCAAGTGCCCAAGTTCTCACAGCATGTGGTCGTCGTGTCCAAGATTCTTGCGGCGCATGTTGGCATAGTAAGTATCACTGGTGCCATTGCAATACTCAACCATGCAACGCTTCATCCAGAGTACCTGTGCCCTGTTCAGACAGAAATATGGCTCTGCGTGCATAAGATCTCTACACAATGGAATGAATTCGTCTGTACCAATGCTGTTGTCTTCCACTTGACCTCCCCAGGCAAGGTTTGGCCGCTTTGGTCTTGTCGATCGATCACCTACACATCCTGCCAGTGATATGTTGCTGTGAAATTGCCTCCTGGATATCGAAACATTGGAATTGACAGTGGTCGAAGTAGATCAATTACGTCTTGACGAAAGCAGTTCTCATCCAATAATGCCTTGTTGCCGTTTGTTGGATCGTATATTCCACCATTGATGCATCGACCCATATGCTCCACGAACCCAGAGTAGATGTGACGAGAGATTCTATGCTGCACATGACTGGTGAAGACGGTAATAGAAGCGTTGGAGGATGATACTTTGCGCATCTTGACTACGTTATGGTAGAGAATGTAGTAATTACAAGCAAAACTCTCATTCTGCTGGCGATATCAGAGGAATGTATGTGACCGCTCGAAAGTCGCAGCCTCGTGGTGCTTGCGCCATGACTCGCACTGCTGATAGTAGGCTGACATCTGCCGAAAAAGCTGTCAAGATAGCCATCGTGATTGTAGTCTGTGTTTTGTGGTCCCATGGAACGCATTCGGTTGAACTTGGCTAGGTGGATAGTGGAGGAGTATTCGTTGGGCAAGCGAAGTCTTGGAAGCCTGTCAGCACCTTCCATTTCGGATGTCACAAGACAAGGGTCAATGTGGAGAGATCCGAGTGATCGAGTTACTAGTAACGAAGCACCACTGAGCACATTGCATGCACATTACTGACATGCCGAAAGCAAGAGATCACATCAGCGAGTCGTCGTCATGGAGAAAGCAAATATAATGGAGAGTGTTCTGGCGCAGACTCGTCTTTGAAGAAGCGTAAAATCTCAGCGTCCAGAAGCAGCTCGGCCTACCCAAGGAAGAGAGCTGTGAAAGCATGCAAAGTATGCCGCACACGACGAACCAAATGCAACAACGACAGGCCAACATGCTCATTTTGTGCGAGCATCAACGCTATGTGGTCTGGGACGACGACGACGAAAACTTATCGTCTTTCGATCCTGCCAGTCTTGCCATCATCGACAGAATCGGTACTATGGACAAAGCTATTCAATCTCTCACCTCTTCTGTCAATGCTATTGCATCGCAGATGGTTCTACAGCAATCGACTCCGGCTCAAGCCAGTATTCTGAATCCTACGCCCAGATGTTTGACTCGAGTTATGACAATCTTACCGAGCAATACGATGTGGCTCGGTTATCACCCCAGAATATCGAACGTGTTTGGCTTTGGAGAGCGTTTCATGGTCTTTCACCACCATCTCCAGATGCGTTGTCGTCACGAGATCGTGGTCTGCCAGTGACAGATGACGGAGAAGTACCGAGCATCATTCATTCTTCTTCACCAATCGATTGCCTTCTGGATCTTGCCACAGCTCAGCAATTCACAGACCAGTACTTCCGCATCGTCAACATAAAGAACTGTCTTGGATCGAACCGAGACACACGCTTTGGTAGACTCAGTCTTCGCTGGTGAATACCTCTCAAACTCAGCAGAACATGCTTTAGTTCTCATTGTCTGCGCACTTGGTGCCATTACTCAAAGCTACCCAGACACTGCCATTTCTGCCAGCGATTTGGCCAAATCTACGGCATGGCAATATTTCGACAAGCACAAGCAATGCTGGGTGCTGTGTTGACCGAGACTGGCTTAATGCAGAGCAGATGCTGTTTCCTTGCTGGTGCATTCTTCATGACAATTCTACGACCTTTCGAAGCGTGGCAGATGTTCCAGCAATCCTTGTCCATGTGCCAGCTGACAATCTTGTGCTCAAGACTTTGATGACAATCGCAAAGCCTCTGTACAGCCTTCAACAGCAGTCGAAAGTCTTTATTGGTCAGCTTGGAAGTCTGAGAGAGAAGTTCGCGTGAGCTTGAACCACCAGATTTCGGCATGACATTTAATCGCTTTCCACCTGCATTTCGATGCTTATCTATGAAGTCAGACCAACAAAATATCGAAGACTGGTATTTCTACCTCTCTGAGATCTCGATCTGGCGTATTGAAACTGTTGCTCGAAACAAGCTGGAAAGCTTGATCACAGCAAAACTCGAAAGAATCAAGAAGACGTACTTGACATCATAGCCGACTTTTCTGACCATGTCTCATCACAAGTGTCAGCTTGGAAGCATTCTCTTTCGCCTGCAGTAAGTCTCACCACAGAAGAAGTCGCTTTACCATCTCCTTCAACTCCATCATCATTCTCGCCTTCTTCAGCAGCTACAATGTCGCAGAAAGGTTTATCTGTGTATAAATTCGTGCTGCGCGGTCGAACTACCTATGTTCACGAGCTCATTACTTGGCCTTTCATCTACTCCTGTCTTCATGGCCTGACATCGCAGACCTGTCATTGGAAATGGTTTGAGCGTGGTCTGGCCTTCCACTTAGATCGCCTCATATCAACCGGCCAGGTTTTTACTATCGCCATCATGGTACCTGGTTTATGCTGCGCTCTTCTGCTAGAAGTGCCAGCATCCTTCTTGCCGCTGCTAGTACCACCAGTTGTCGCTCAGCATTGCCCAAGGCTGGCAAAATTGGTGAGTGTACATTGGATATGCTTCATTTTTGGTCCGACGGTCTAGACAATATCAAAGCCATCACTACACAATTGCAAAAGATGTATGATCTGACGATAGCACGACAAGCAACTTAATAATATGTACACTCACGATAATACGACAAGCAAATTGATAATATTACACCAGTTGCGTATTTCTTTAAGCTCATTTCTGATATCACTGCTATCAAACTACCGCTACTCTCAGTCCAGAGTGCATGTTGTGACAAGCTATATCTTAAATGTAGCTGGGCAGAATTCCACTTTATCGCCAGCAAAAGCCCCAACTTCTATGTCAACAAGACCTTTTGGCAGCACAAACTTCCCATCAATCCATTGTGACATCGGCTGTGTCAACGCAGTGATCGTACTGCGACTGTCTGTCCATTTTCCCGATCTCGACAGACTGAAAGCCAACGAGCACGCGAGAAGGAAAGTTCTCAATGTGAGGTCGAGCATATGCTTGCACCACGATCTCCATTCCTGGGACCTGTGTTGTGAACACTCACCTCGATCGAAGTTCGACTGTCGATATCTTCGCAACTGTCATTTTCTCGATCTGGAAGGATGTGAAATGAAAGCCAAATCCGAATGGAAAGGCAGCTTCGACTCCTAGCTTGTCCAGAAGACGCTGACCGTGCCAACGATCATAAGTAATCTCACGAGCATCGATCTCGAAATCTGGCAGATGCTCTTCCTTCATGGTATAGAGAATGGTAGTCTACCCCTGGCATCAACTTTGCCTAGCAAAACATCTGTCAATCCGTGGCGCCTTCTGATCCAGCATACCAGCTGATCATCGCGCTGGAACTCTTGCGATCAGCTCGTGCATGATCACTGGTCCAGCACAAATAACAGAAAGGATCGTGTGTGGATTGGCCTCAACAGCAGCCGAGACAATGGCTTCATCTTGTGGTCTCAATCTCAGAGAGCGGCGATCACCTCCTGCACCAGCTTTCAGAACCATCTTGTGACCCAGTGTTGATATGCCTCGCAACTCGCAGCAACCTCTTCTTCCGCTGCGCCGTGCGGAGTAGGAAGTAGATCGAATAGTTCAGGATCATGCTGCAAAGAAGGAATGACATATTCTCCTTCATCATGCGCACTATATCCAGCAATACAGATGACGAGATCGACCTGCTTGGCAGCCTCCACTGGCTCCTTTTACATCGTCGCTGTCATCAACGATACCTTCAGATGTGGCAAGGCAGTTCGCGACCTTCGGCTAAGGTAATGACTGACGGACTGACCACACGAGAAGATCCCATGTCCCCAGTATTGTCGGCATTTGCTAGACGTCCAATGATTGCAATGCTTGTCAAATTTGCAGCTTCCAAGGCAACAGTGGCTTGTCATTGCCTCGCAGAGGAGCTTCATTCTTAGAAGAACAACTGACTTGGCAGCAACTTCACGAGCTAATGCTCTGTGCTGCTGACAAAGACTACCGACTCTGTTGGCTGACTGCTGACTGTGTGAAGATGAAATTGTACTGCTTTCTGAGGATACGAAAGCACGATCTTTCGACAAACTTCCAAGATGCGGCATCATCTCTCTCAATACTCTGCAGCAGGCTTTCCGCTCGCTGCTGTCGAAATGGCGCTTCGAGATCCAATCCGTTATTCAGCGAAAGTAATGGATCGCGCAAGCCAAAGATGAAGTCTGACATGACAAAGCCGTCGAAGTTCCATTTGTCTCTCAATATGTTGGTCAGCAGAGCCTTGCTCTGTCCTGCCCATTCTCCATTCACAGAATTGTATGCAGACATGACACTGGCCACTCCAGCATCGACAACACGCTTGAAATGGGGAAGATATACTTCGTGCAAGGCAGCATCGTCGATCTTGACATCGACACGAAATCGAGCATTTTCCATTGAGTTCAAGGCAAAATGCTTCGTACAGGCCATGATATGTCGCTGCACGCCACGTGTGAGCGCCTCGCCAAATGCGCCAAGAACGAGCGGATCGTCACCATAAGTCTCCTGGCTTCTTCCCCAAGCTGGATGTCTGGGCAGATTGATGCATACGCCTGCAAAGTAATTGGCTCCTTGAGCTTTGGCTTCCTTGCCAATGGCACCACCGACTCGCTGTTCTAGCTCAACATCAAAAGTAGCAGCGCGAGCAGTTGAGATTGGAAATGCTGTGGAATTGGCAATACACACGCCACGAGGACATCAGAGAAGCGAATGCCTGGGATCTTGAGTCTCTCTACAGCGCCCATGACGAGTGGACGAATGTTGTATCGTTCGAAGAAACATAGTGCGCAGTCCTTCATAGAACTTTTCGTCTCCGTCCAGAATCCAGAGGCGCTCTTTCGCTGTCAATGATGATAAGAGTTGCTTGATCGCTTCATCGAGTGATCCGCCGCTGCGAACATCTTGTGCTGCATCGTCAAAGTCGTAGACTGGTACTTCACGTATTGTCCCAGTCTGTGGCGAGAGCGAGGAGATTGGTGGAGTCGAGTCTTGTAGCATGATTGTCGAGAATGATGTCGTGAGGGTGCACAAAACACTATTTCTCTCAATACATAAGACCAGATCTGCCATCTTCAATATTAGTCCTAGCCTTAACATCGTTGATTGTGTCTGCATGCGTTGGAGATGATCGAAAGATGCGCTAACATCCTGCTACTCGGCAATTGCGAAGAGGCATCGTCAACGACCGACACTCCGCGCTACTCACGATCGACATTGGGCAAATGTAAGTGATGGTAAAGCAGTACACATCCGTACATATCCCATTAGTCTAGACGATCTGCTCCGCATGACCATCAATATCACACGTGGTAAGTACCAAGTTTGCGTCGAGGCGGCTCCACGATGATTTTGTGTAGCGTCGTTGCTTAAGATATGGTGCTGTGTGAACATTGACAGCTTCCTGGTCTGTTCAGATTGATGTGGAGATGGTTCTTGGCGGTCGAGAGATGGCAAAAATGCTCGCGGAGTATCGGCAAGGACATTTTTGTGTGGCTCGGCCCAGACTAAGAACACGGCAACCCCAGGAAATCCCCACGATCTCGCTAACAATCCAGCAAGCGAACATTGTAGTAGTCCAATCCACAACAGACATGATGATCGCTGGATATAAAAGTGTCCATGTGGCACGAAGATCTTAGTGATCTCTAGATATTGTTCAGAAATTCCAATTGAATCGAACTTCACCAGCAGATTGCAATCATGAATCCAAAGGTGTATCAGTTCCTGGTTGCTGTATTTGCTTCTCTTGGCTCAGTGCTCTATGGCTATGATTTGGGAGTTATTGGAGGATCCGTTGCTGCGAAGTCCTTTGTGAACACCTTCAATCCAACTTCCAATGAAGTGTAAGATCAAGACTCGTTCTGGTCGAAAATTTGCTAAGAATATGTTTACAGCGGCGCTGTGGTGTCAGTCTTCACTGGTGGAGCTTTCATTGGTGCCTTCCTTGCAGGTCCGACTGGAGATTGGCTCGGCAGACGACTCACAATAATGGCTGGCGCCATCATCTTCTGTCTCGGTGGAGGTCTTCAGACTGGTGCACGAGATCTAAGCTATTTTGTATGCTGGAAGAGCCATTGCTGGCATAGGTGTCGGATTTCTGACCATGATTATTCCTCTTTATCAGGCAGAGCTTGCACATCCTGATATTCGTGGACGCATCACCAGTCTACAGCAGCTGATGCTTGCTGTAGGAGCACTTGTAGCCGGTAAGAGCGAGAACTTCATGACGACATTCTCTTGCTTAGAAGCTAATATGAGCAGGATGGTGCACTTATGGCACGAATCTTCACATTCCTGACGACAGTACTGCACAATGGCGTATTCACTTGGCATGCAACTTGTACCCGCTGTTGTACTCGCCTTACTCATCCTTTTCTTTCCAGAGTCACCTCGGTGGCTGATCGACCATGGGAAGTCAGGAGAAGGTCTCAGACTCTTGCTCGGCTTCACTCTCGAGGCGATCAAAAAGATCCTTGGGTCCTGGCCGAGTTTGCACAGATTCAAGGTGCCATCGAGCATGAGCATGAGGCAGCTGCTGGTGGATATATGGAGCTGTTCCGAAACCGATCAAGTTTCCGACGGTTGTTCTTGATGGTTGCTCTGCAGGCTTCTGTCCAGATGACTGGTGTTTCTGCCATTCAGTACTTCTCGCCTAGGATATACAGCACAATCGGAGTCGGAACGCAAGACGCTTTGTACTATCAAGCAATCGGAAGTGTGATAGCATTGGTGGCAATCATTATAACTTCATTGACCATCGATCGGATTGGACGACGATGGCCACTTATCGGAGGCAATCTCGTCAACTGCGCTTGCTTCATTGTCGTCACAGCTGTGGTTGCTTCCTTTGCATCAGTCAATGCTTCAACTCAGCACAGTCTATTATGGCTGTTCATAGTCTTCAACTGGATCTTCCAATTCTCTTTCTCCTTCACTTGCGGTACACTCTCCTGGATTATTCCATCTGAAGTCTTTGACACCAAGACTCGATCTAAAGGTGTTTCTATTGCCACGATGGCATCTTTCGCCTTCAACACGATGATTGGCCAAGTTACTGATCCAGCCATCGAGGCTATTGACTGGCGCTACTTTCTGCTTTTCGTTGTTTGCAATTTACCAATGCAATCTTCTTCTGGGCTCTGATGCCGGAGACTAAAAAGCGTCCACTTGAAGAGATGGATCGACTGTTCAGCTCCTCATCATGGTTTGTGCCAACCATGAGAAAAGACTTTTGCAACAGAGTGAGCTGGAGGTGTCTGCTGAACAGAAAGCAGCAGAGCAGCATCATGGCGGACAGCTTCATACCAAAAACGGCGTTTCAACTTTTGACGAATATGCAGATTCTGCCTAAAATGGTGTGCAGAACGTCGAGCTATTGATGAACCAAGTGCTGAATTGTTGTGAAAAGCCACATAGCTCTCGTATATTTGTGCATTTGTGTATAAAAATGGTCAAATGTGTTTTGTTGGTAAGGGTTTATCTCGCATGGAAAGCTGTTCAGCATAATCGTCAACGACTGACAGCTGTAAATGATCTTGCCTTTTGACGAAAGTCTCGTTGTACAAAATTTCAGACAAGTCAAGCCTCAGTATCAAACTTTACGCTTGACGCTTTCTTCTCCTTTGCCAAACATTCATCTGCCATAGCTCTCATATTCTCGTAATCCTCTTTTGTCTCCTCACCGGCCTTGAATTTGTCTTTCCAAGCTTCAATTCTCTGTCCGTAATTCTCGGTACCGACAGCCTGATAGAACTTGATCATTCTAGTAGTATCTCTTCCAGAGCTAATGAACAGACCATCATGTTCACCAGCCAGAAGTATCCATACCAGATTCTGTAAAATGTCAGAAGCTCTAGTCATCTTCTTCATACTCCTAGCTTTCTGCTGCAGTATCCGAGCTTTGATTTCATCTTCATCTGCTTGTGTGACATTGTCAAGTTTCTGCTTTCTTGCAAACTTGTTCAATGCATTCTGCAATTCTGCTACAGACTTGGCATCGTCGCAAGTCTGGTGAAATCTCTCGACTCTTTATCAATCGGTTTGTTTCGAGAATGCTTCTCTTCTTCAGCATGTTGAATACCAGTAGGTATCAGTTCTTTTGCGCAGAAACTCGAAAACGAAATCCTCCAATCTCCGACGTAGACCAGGATCTTGCACAGCTTGCAGTCCAGTCAAGTAGAGTGTCGTTGGAATGCGGACAAATTCATTGAAACGTCGTTACTACGCTGTTGATCATTGTTCTCGAGCTGTTCAAGCTTGACCTTCATGCTTTTCCTCACAGCCTGTCGTATTTGACGTCTTCAAGTACAAGTCTTGCAAACTCTTGACTTGAGCTGCTCTCGACCAATTTCTCGATCTTGTCGTCATCAGATTCGTTGCTGTTGATGCTGCATTGGTTTCGTTCCATGATTCTGCCACAATCTCTTCTGCTCTGGATTTGAGATCATTCACGAGTGTTTTCCAGTCGATTTGAAAACGCTAATGCAATCGGCACGTTATTTGAATGGATGAGTGAGAAGCTTCCGTCATCAAGACCGGCTTTCGTCCTTTCGAAGAACACTTTTCTCAATCCTGATGCTTCTTTCGATTCTTCTGGCACTTTGTGATATCCATGACGATGTGTGTTGACGAGAATCTTCGAAAATTCTCTAGCAATCTTCTTGGCTTGTTCCTCTTTCACTCTCGCTTCATATTCTGCAGACATTGAAAGTGATTCGTGTCTTGCCTTGTCGAACGGTACCAGGTAAGCTCTTCTGATCTGACACTTTCTCGGCCATGGTCTGTATAAATGGCTGTGGAACATTTTGAGATTGGCTGACAGGTCGATCTTCGTGTCTACATCTGCTTGCTTTAGGAGAACCTCAATCTCATCTTCGGTCTTTTGATTAAGAGCTTTTGATGAAATCCATGTTGTGTAAACTTTGCCTTGAGAAGAGTATACAATCTCGACTTCACCAGTGTAAGTTCGCTCAAGAGCAGATTTTAGGGAGTCAAGATCGATATCCTTCTCAGCAGCTGCATTTGTAAGGTCAAGAAATTCCTCATCCGCTCGCTTTCTCAATCTTGCAGCACAGATTGTGCTTCTTGTCCAGCAAGCAAATGTCTCTTGTCGGCAGAATAGATCAATGGACGTGATTGAGAAGCAAGACAGAAATCATGACTCTTCACATCCAGTCGTGAAGAGAGTGATGCTGCTGCCAACCTCTCATCACTCTCTGCCAGCAACTGGTCGAATTTGCCTTGTACCTTGTTGGAGTCCAGTAACATTCTCGCCATTTTGATTCCATACAAGTGATGGATTTTGAGTCGTTGGTCGATGTGGTTGAAAAGCTGAACAATTGTAGATATGTCAGCTGGAGCGAATACATTCGCCATTCTCGATCCTCCAAGCATTTTGTCCGATGCTTAGCCGTCTCCACGCTCGGTGTGATGATGCTGTACAATGCGATCAAGATAAATTCTCCGAAAAGCGCAATGCTGCAAGGAATTGCATTTCATCCATTCCAAGATAAATGACAGTCTCGCCGGCGTATGTCTGAGAAGAAAGTAACATCGGATCCCCTCAGATCGTTGGCGGATTAACGTTATGCTTTGTTGATGCGCGATGGTCAAGCTCATCATAAACTTTGGCTTGGATCGTCCCCAGTCTTGGCAAGTTGAAGCGGATGCCATTGAATGAAGAGACATCACTTTATCATTTCATCTACAGTTATCCACCAGCACATCATGTCGCACTTCAGGAGCAAGACGCTTGACATTGGCTGTTTCGCAAATATCAGAAATATCAGAGATCACACGAAGCGAAAGGTCTTTGCGCAAAACGAACCAGAGAGGTACAGCCAGCGCGAACGGATAGAAGATCTTGCTAACGATGGCATGTAGACAAGCACTTCGATATATCATCAGAAATACATCTCTATCAGCTCGAACGAGAGCGCAGGCTCAACTACAGCTCGCTTCAATGCATTGTTACACAGACCATCGCAAATAAAAGATCGATGTATATTAGGAGGAAAGGGTAGAGGTATCTTTTCAGATTTAGAATGTCAAGAGTGAGTAAAATTGATATGGTATGAAAGTATGGGCTGATAAAATTGTAGTACCAGTTCCGAATGAACGCTTAGCAGGAAATCTACCTGGTGTCAAGAAAGCATCGTGGTGATGGTATGGTTGCATGATTGGCGTTTGGTTGCATAGAGCATCTGCTCACCGAGCTCACCAATGTAGTTGTGGTGTATTATATGGTCATGAGAGCGATTCATAGTGAGACAAGAGTGAGAAGTCCATTTGTAATGATATCCATTCCAATGCACACATCTTGTGTTCACTGACCTTGCATCATGTTCACTTACTTTCCAGCTCTTTCAGTTACACCGTTCGGGCAGACAGAACAAATCATTGTTTCACTTCATCGCAAACAAATTGAAGACAAACATGAACATTCTGGACAAAACGTTTCACTTGCTGCATTGAGATCAGCAGCTCTATATCACTTCACGCTTTTCATCATTGCTAGTGAAAAGTTCTTTTCCAGCACAACGCTTCGATCATTCACACCTGAATCTCATACGACTTTTGATCTTTCAAGCAGCGACAACCGCCGTCTCACTCAAGCGTTTGGAAATATCGAGCTACATTCTATTCCTCCACATCACTCATACCTTACGCATCAACAATGTTCTGCCTGAAAAAACTCTCAGGGCGAACCAGCAGAGTCAGCAAAACTAAGAGACACCGCAGACTTCGGCTACAAAATCAACGGCAACAACCAGATTATCAACGACGCTACTTCCTCATTCCTCACTTCAGAGGATCTTGTCTTTCCTGCTCAATGGGATTCTCCAGAGAAACAACGGCATGCCATTCTCAAGCAAGAATCTCTCCGTGAGGCGATTCGATATGAAATTTACAAACGACTTTCGTCTTCCGGCGTCAATCCTGTGTACCTCAGTGGTGATCTTGGTACAGTTGTCTCGACTGTCAAGCCTGATGGCAAACACATCCCAATCTGGGTCAGTAAAGATTTGAAGGAGAAACGAAGCGTGGTTCTGCTGGTCGGTGAGCATACTCATGAACCAGCTATCTTCTCTTGGTTTAGAGCTCTACGTGAGCCTGGTCTCAATCGTGCTACAGCGATTTGCATCATGAAGCTTTTTGCAGAGAAAAAGGCAGAGCTCAAGCAACACTCAGCTGAATCAATTACTGGTAAAACTTCAACGAAAATTGACAAATGGAAATGGTGTCAGTAAGGACGGGAATGAGAAGACAATCTTTTTCGAGCTCGACAATGAAGTCGATCCAGCGACGGTGGCAGTCAAAACTTCAGGTGGAATGCCAGAGAATAAACAAAGCTTCGAAGAATCCTTGCAAGATCCTGAAATACCTGGGATCATACTCTCAACCCAGGCCAGCTCCTCTACTCTCACCACCACAACAGAACATTCACTCAAGATGCTGGCTCGCACGAGTCAGAGAAGTGGACCAGGTTCATGATACAAATCGATGAAGAGCATAATCTCGTTGCAGGACACAAGCGATCAGAAGAGCACGTCAACACCTTTTGCACGCGATCTTGCGCAACTTGTTCGCCACGTTTGCAAGATCTTTGTAATTGGGATTGGAGATGGTGCTGATAGCGTCATCTCCTGTATAGCGAAGCAATTGAGAGAACCAGAACCAGATACGCGCTTTCTTGCTGATCATGTTGTTACTATGGCATTACTGGATCCTCCTGCTGGTCAATTAGATGATATAGACATCCTGAAGGAGCGTGGTATCGACATGTCTTGTTACAGAATCAGCGATGAAACAGCAGGATCGATTGTCGATGTTCCAGATGATCATCCTTTTCTTCTCGGAGAGATGAAGAGACTTTCGAAAGATGAGCGAGCACGATATGGATCTCTTTCCATCAAGGTTGGAAAAGTACGCAAGCAAGAAATTTATCGAAGCTTACAACAAGACTTGCGCCGACAAGATGGTTAAGGTCGACGATGAGAATGAAGAGAATGGCACTGACGGAAGGCCAACGCAGTACAAGCTCAATGCTTGTGTCTTGAACAAAGCGCCGGACCAGATGCTCATACACTGAAAGCATTTTGCCGTTGCTGATGGAAGATATTCTTGAATCTTTCTCAGACAGTGGTATGGGGTCACTACTAGATCTTGCTTGAAGTAGATTAGAGACTGATGTACAGCACAAAAGTGAGAAGTGGAAACAAGATTTGTACAATACAGATAGATAGATGAGAACTGCTCTGTGCATCAAAGCTTACTATTCTCCGCATCTTTCAGATTCGCATTCATCCTAACCTTTGCCTTGACATATTCATGATGGCATAGTTGAATGACATCTCACACCTTCCAACTCTCCCATCTTGATGATCATCCATTAATATAATCAATTTCAGTAGCATACCTCGACATCCGCACATCAGCTAGCATCGACGATATGTTTGTTCTCGTGACATGCTGAACATGATCTACCAGACCTTCCAGCTGTCCAGCTGAGAAACGAGTATCAATATTCGCCAAGCCACGCAACTCTGGCAGATTTCGGATGACTACAGAGATCTCAGCAAGCATTAAGCGCATAGTTGCGCTTGGCAAATGACGTCTCGAAGAGTCTGCCGTTTCAATGTCGAGTAGTGCTGTCAATGGATTGATAATGGCAATTGACTGCGAGCTTTTCAGTTGCACTTTCAGCAACTCTATTGGTGCATGAGCGACAGCACGAGAACTGTGATCTTGTCAACGTTCTGATAAGATACCTCGAACTGAGATTGCCAAGATCGACGTTGTCATCTGCTCGCACGGGATTCATTGATGAAGATCTCTCTGGTCTCTGATTTGGAGGTCTGATACCCAGAGCAATCGTGCCTTGACCAGCATGTACTGCATAATACACTCCACGATCACCGCCATAGCCTTTTCCTGCTGGTACGTGGACTCCATGGGAGATCACACCTTGAATGTAGACCGGTCTTGTCTCGGCATTTGTAAGCAGTGTATCGTTGATATGCTCAATCACTCCCATGCCATTTTGTAAAACATACAGCAGCGCTAGGCGTCAGTCTGTGAATGATTGGCTCCAAAGCTTGTCGAGTCATTTGCACTTTCGTCGTGACGATGAGGTTGTTGATTGGCAGGTGAGAAACACCAGCTCTAGCGTCGGCAGTTCTTGATATCTTCTCTCTTTATGGTTTCCTTTGGCAATTTTCTATCGCTCTCGGATAGCACCGAAGATGTTGAGAAGTCATCTTCATTCTCTGCTTCTTCTTCCACAGTCTCGTCCAGCTTTGAACGATTGTGACTCTCATACTTTTGGGCAGCGCATTCTCAGGGTTTGCCGTGACACCATCGTTTCTGAGAAGCTTTGGCACCAACTCTGCATCGAATCCAGACGCAGTGATGTCGTCTCCATTTCTGTGTATTGTGATAGTCCTTGGACTAGTCAACCACTTCTCGTAATGTATCTGTCGATGAAATAGAAGTGTGACTGGTGGCGGCTCTGGTAGCATACGAAGAGAATGGGCAATCAATTTGCCAATGCGCAGTACAAGGATATAGATCCGTCGAGGTACACTCTCTGGTAGCTTTTCATATTGCTGTTCGATAGCAGTCATCGGTCTGTATTCGAATTGACCTTCATATCCTGCCAGAGCTTCTTGCTCTGACTGCTATGTTCTCCTCTTTCAAGCTCTTCTCCGCAAGTCATACCTTGAAGCATTTTCATCATGCTCTGCGGATCCTTCTCTTTCATGTCGAATGGTTTGTATGGTGAAGTCATTTTGTCCGACTTGCCATCCATACTATTATCGTTCGCCACCACGCAAGATGTCGTGTATGCTGATAAGGTTGTATCTGTGTAATGGCCACCCGGCCCTCACATGTGCTACCTGTCTGGCATGCTGCGATGATATGTGGTATTCGCCTTTCCAGGCGATGAATCGATCTGAGCAACAGTTTTGATGGCATTTTTTGAGCTATACTGAGCTCATTCGATGTCCAGACTGACAGTGATCGCTCGTATGCTTGCGTAAAAGTGTAGCGTTGTGGAATGTAGAGATAGGAATGTCGATGTCATCGAGAAGTGCAAGCTTCGACTTTTATCTCAAGCTCAAGCTTCGTCTCAATGGACGCCGATCATTCTCTGATCTCACCTCAACACAACAAAGCACTTCAACAATGCAATCAGCAGTCGCTCGAAACCAGTTTCTCGCGCATCCTCATCTTGCCACCTGACATTCGCAATCGCACATTCTCAATTCTCTCGCGACCAGCACCAAAATATCCTGGACATGTTCCACTCACAATCGTCGAGAGATCTGCTCTGGCAGTTGGATCAGCATTTGGATCACTGTTCGATCCATATCGACATGATCTGATCGCAGCGCTCGGTGAAGCTACAGCATATCCATATTTTCTACCACGATTGCGAAGAGCAATGCTATCGAATCCAACTGGTCGAAGGATACTAAGGACAAACCTCGAATTACTTCGAAGACACTGTCACTCGAAAAGCTTAGAGCTTTGCCTGACAACACTGTTGGAAGAGAGTATGCAAGATGGCTTGACGTGGGAAGGCGTCACGCCAGATACAAGAGATGCAGTCAAGTATGTTGACGATCCGGAGGAGGCGTATGTTATGCAACGATACGGGAGTACATGATTTCATTCACGCTATCACTGGTCTACCCATCATAATTGAAGGAGAGTTGGCTGTGAAAGCATTCGAGTTTAGCAACACATTACTGCCAATGACCGGCTTGAGCTTGGCAGCATTGGTGAGACTGAAGCCAGCAGAGAGGAAGCGATTCTTCGAGATCTATGGACCATGGGCTGTTGCGAATGGCTTGAAGTCGGAAGAGATGCTTTGTGTGTATTGGGAAGAAGAGTTGGAGACTGATGCTGATGAGCTGAGAGCAAGACTTGGATTGAAAATGCCTCCAAATTTGAGAGCGATCAGGAAGAAGTTGAGAGATGAGAAAAAGGCTCAGAAGGCTGCTCTGACGACAACAGAGACATTATGATAGCATTCGAGAGTAGAAGTTGAGATGAGAAATGGACCAATGATCTGAACTCGTGCATACGCTATAGACCTGCAATCGAGCATTATCATCCTTTGGAATACTTGCATTAATAGCGATCCACATCTCTTGTCATCGTTCATGTCATATCTTCTTACAAGTTCAGCTACAATCATGCCATGTGTTCATCCGGATGACGAGCTGTATCGTGAGCTGCTTCTTTATTGAGCTCCATATGATCTGCGTCAGAAGCTGTGGCGCCATAGACTTCATATTCCAGTGCCTTGACGAATCTGTCGATGTCAGTATGGCTCTCGCAGATTAGGAAAGTGGTATCTCACCTGTAGAACAAGACAGCAAGAAGAGCGCCAAGGAATGGGCCAACCCAGTAGATCCAGTGGTAACCAGGAAAGTACTTCTGTATGATACACGGAGCGAATGATCGAGCTGGATTTAGAGAGCCTGCTTTTGTCAGCATTCACGTTTCCTTATCGTCCGACAATGCTCACCACCAGTGTAGTATACACCGACCATCTCAGCAACGAACAGAGCAAGACCAATTCCAACAGGAGCTAGGAAAGTAGCACGATGTTTCTCAGCAGCCAACATGAATATTGTGAAGATGAGCTCAGCTGTCAGGAACATCTCAATGAAAACACCTTGCGCGACTGAAGTGCCAGTGTAAGATCACTGGCCGCTCGGAATGGCTACACTATCGTCAGCACTGCTCCATCGATCTTGATATCCTGCTTACACCTGGAAAGAGACCATATACAACACCAGCAGCACCCATTGCACCGAATATCTGAGCAATAAAGACAATTGCAGCTCTTGTATATGATAATGAACCAATCAACACAAACCGAGAGTGACTGCTGGGTTGAAAAGACACCACTGATTTGAAAAAAGACCCAAGCATTGACAGCAAGACTGAAACCGAAAGCTAGTGAGATGTAGAGAAGAGTTGAATTGTCAGCTCCGTCTGCTGGAGCACGTCGATTGGCGACTTCTGTGCCGCCATATGCAAAGAAGAGAAAGAGGAATGTTCCAACTAACTCTCCGCAGAACTAAGAAGTCAGTCTGATATCTACAACTTGTGATTGCTAACTCACAGCAATGAAGTGCTGACGAAGAGGACTTCGAAAGTGTGATTTTGCACCAGGTAACAACGTTGCGCCTCCCGTCTCAATCGGAGGTCGTTATTCTCTGCATCTCTTCCTGGATATGCGACCAAAACATCAGCTTGAGGTCTTGCGTTATTCATAGTGAATTGTCGTTCTCCAAGGCCCATTCGTTGCAAGTTATTCGGCTGGACGACATTCTGTGAAGGCCGAGTACTATTTGTAGGCCTGGAAGGTCCAGGTTCGACAAGATTGTTTTCAGATTCCATATCGATTCGTCGCAGTGGTGGTGGTGCTATCCTTCCTTTTTCTGACACAGAGAATTGAGGAATGCAGGCTTCAACAATGCAAGTTTGATGCTAAGGTATGAAACAATCTCGACAATGTATAGAGTAACTCGAGACGATGTCTCAAGGTATAGACAATGCAATCGAAAGGCTCTGCTGGTTCCGAACAAAAAATTCTAGGTGTGAGACAATGTCGGGATTTGATTGACAGGAAGATGTATTGAAATTGTAACTGACACGAGAAGAAGCAGAGCTGTGAGAAAGAAAGTGGATGCGCTGTTGCTTACCTTTTGTCTAATCACATCCTGGTTGCCGATGTGGAAGGTGAAAGTAGCCATGAATGAGGAGGCAGGTGAAAAGGATGGTTTGATGATGCCGCTACAAACGCCTCATAAGTTGCACCTGCTGTTTGTATCACGAGCATGTCATGGCTGCATCCGTCGATGGACATTTGACAGGGTAGAGCTTGCAATAGTTTCGAAGTTGAGCTATAGCTTGATTCGGAACATGATGTCGTCAATCGATTTGCTCTTGTGAGAAAACGTGGCATTTGACGCCGTTCTGTATCGTTCATCGACAGCTCCAACGTTCCCGCTGCAAAATATGGATCTAGTGATCCGTTCAGAGAAAATATAAGCCACAGAAGAAGGTTCTGGTGAGCATGACTGCGTTCGGATGGAAAGCTTCTCAGCAAGACACGCTAGCAATGATAGCCACGAGATGTTTTCGAATCTTGGTCAAGAGTACCGAGTAAATGTCATCCTCAAAGTTGGGAAACGATAGATCTGGTGACCAAGCAAGATTGCAGATCACGATCGTGAAAGCCACATTGACAGGCATGAATTGTCCACTTCCACCAAGACCCGGTCAGTCATTGATCACTAAAAGCTTGAGCTGTTTGAGCTTCAGACACCGCTTTCACCTCAATTATTCATTGCCATTCTCAGCAACAACACAGCTTCACCGTACACATCATCTTCACAGGCATGAGCTGAGAAAGTGACGAGATGATATAACGATTCACAAATGGAAGGTCAAGTACATCAGTCGCAATTCCTCCTTGTACTCTTCTTACTTTCATCCATCATACTTCTACCATCATTTCAAATTCACTCGCCAAAAGCGGAAAGTAAACTAGCTTGCAGAAAACCCTCGATCTGAGAAATCATCGGCTGCTTGATAGAAGCATACAGCATAGAGTGTCAGAACAAGATCGTGAACTGGCAGCAGGTGAAGTGTCAAGCAGTATCTTATCAATTTCTGGATCAGACATGGCACCCCCCAGTCATCATAAGCTCGACGTTCCCCAATACAAAAGTCGCTTCTGGAAAAGTTCGAGAAATCTTCGAAATCGACAATACAACCTTACTCTTGTTGCAACCGACCGTATCTCAGCATACGATGTAATTCTAGAAAATGGCGTTCCAAACAAAGCGTTACCTTGACAAAGCTTTCAGCACTCTGGTTCGATCTTATCAAGACCTGGATGCCAGATCTTCAAACTCACTCGTCACAACCGACTTGCCAAAAGACATTCAAGCAGATCTCAAAAACCCCAGCTTGAAGGTAGATGCATGCAAGTTCGCCGTCTCAAGATTATTCCGCTCGAAAGTATCGTGCGTGGTTACATCACGGGTTCGGCATGGCTGAATACAAGAAGACTGGCACTATTCATGGTATGGGAAGCGCCAACTGGCTTGAAAGAATCACAACGCTTGAGCAGCCGATTTGGACTCCAAGCACCCAAAAACTGAGCAAGGTGACCATGACGAGAACATCGACAAGTCGTGCGGACTAAGATTGTTGGCGAGGCGGTTGCTAAGAAGGTTGAAGAGACTCATTGCAGCTCTACATCAAAGTGAGTCACATTCCCTCATGCTTGAATATGACTAATCTTTTTGATAGGCACGAGAGTATGCTGAAGCTCGAGGTATCATTATTGCTACACTAAATTCGAATTCGGGTTGGATGAGAATGGGAAGGTGTCTTGGTTGACGAAGTCTTACTCCGATTTTCTCGATTCTGGCCAGCCGACAAATATAGTTGGAAAGTCACAAGAGAGTTACGATAAGCAATATCTTCGAGATTGGCTTGTCAAATCTGGGTTGAAAGGCAAGCAAGGTGTTGCTATTCCTGGCGATGTCCTTCTTGAGACCGAAAAGAAGTATACTGAGGCATATCGCAAGCTTGCTGCATGATTGCTGGACTGGTTTGAAATCAAACTCTTGCTTGCTATGGTTCAAAGTTGAAAAGTGCTTTTGGCGATTTCATGTCCATTTTTCTGGTTTTCTTGGCGTTTGGGTTATGGAGGTCTTCTATTATTACTGGCGATGTCCGCATATTTGTAGCTCTTGTATAAGCACTTGAGCTCGAAACGCTTATCTCATGATCGACAATCACTGAATACGCGAGTATAGATAGATGAATGTGATATATTGAAACAACAGATATGTACATTCACAGTCGTAGATGATCATTCTGCTCTGGCGCTAGAGCCGCTTCTCTTCTCGATCTCTTCTGATACCATAATATGCGAATGGAAATGGCAATGCAGCAACAGCAACACAAGCTTGAAAGACAAGCGAGTAGTACATGTTATATGGCGGCGAAGCATTCGCACCAGCACCAATTTGCATCCATGATCAGGATGAGATAGCACCAAGAAGTTGACCTGCAGACCAAGCTATAGTAGAGCTGATTTCCGGACTGACCGGTCGTGTCACCAGTGCCAGATATCCAATGCACATGGCAACAAGCTAAAAGATGATGCTCCGAGGATTGCACAGATGACATATGGTTCCTGGCAAGTTCTTGTGCTGGCATGAAGATCAGCGCAATATAGCCAGCTGCGACGATTGGAACCAATGTCAAGATGCTGGCATGAATGCTTTCGTTCGATCGACGATTGGCGAGACAATAGCTGCTGCGACAAGGCCGACCAAGATCAAGATAGCTCCAGCAATCCCTGCATCTTCATCTGAAAAGCCATATGGCTCGAAGATCTGATTGAGAAGCGATGACGTTGCGTTGAAGAAGCCAACATAGACAACAATGGTACAGCCAGCAGCCAGAAGACCGTATTCCTCGTAGTCTATGCAGAGATCTTTGAGATCGTATGATTCGTTCATGCAATTGCGCTTGGTGGCGTAGGTGGTCGAGAAGGTGTGATGAGACTCCCAGAGCAATGATTGTTGATATGATGGACGTCCACAGCACCATCGTTGGAATTTGTGATTCTTCTGTTGCCCATAGAGACTGATCAACTGACCCAACGCACCACCAAGCGGATTCGCCAGTGATGCAATAGCTGTCGCTGTGACACGTCCACGATCGAGAACCATAGATTGCTATATCTCGTTGGAGCACTCAACACAAATGGCTGAGCAATACCAAGACAATCTGTCCAAACATCGCCACACCAAAAAGCGGCCATGCTTCGGACACTGTACCTCCATACTGATCCAATTACCAACCAGCACCAGCACACTAGCCGTGCGTATCGACAATGCCGGACCCACCTTTGTTCAGCAATATGAGAGTAACTGGACTGATCGCCACGAAAGCGAACAAGAAGCAGTACTCAGCCAGTTGATGGCACTCTGCGACACATCAAACCATTGCGCAGCGAGGTTTGATACTGGCGCAAATGTGAGCCAGTCCCAGGATATGATGATGTTGAGAAGAATGAGTTGTGCTAGACAAAGAATCTCCTTTTGTATACGCGATAGCCAATCGTTGGCGAAAGGAGTTGATCTTCGGATCCTTCTTCAACATGGCTCGATGTTGCTACCACTCTTTCCTCCTCGGCTGCGACATGTGAGTTGTCAAATGCTTTGCTTGACTGCATTGCATTGCTGTCGCGTCAGCATAGCAATTTGATTGTTGTGATGGTGGATTCAAGGTGATGTCGAGAGACAAGCTGACGATCTGCCTCGGTCACCAATGATCAGCGCTAAAAGATGAAGATCTCGAGATACTTCAGCCTCTTGTATCTTTGCCTGAATACTCGGCAATGAGTGAAAGAGCCAGACGGAGATTCGCAGTAGTGAAGTCGATGATTGATGTCAAGGAATGATCTTGTCATTATTCTCAGCTTACAATCTCGATATACACAATTATGATCTACACATATCTACATATCTATGGATGATGTACAGAGCCAGGAGCTAGGATTGGCTTCAACAAAGCAGCAGCCCATTCATAAGATGTGAAAAGAATGCCACCACTAAAGACAGTTCTTCCAAGTCTCATAGTCGTACCACGCCAAAAGCCTTTCACGCCATAATCAGCAATGATACTCTGAAACGCCTCGACTGTGCTAGCACCACGACTGCTCTGACATCTCGTCTTGATTGTATCAAATGGCTGTGTTGTCAGAGTAGTAATGATCCAGCCACAGATCCATTCGCAAAGTTAACGAGCGTAGTCTGCTTGATGTTGTGCGTCTTCTCATAATCCTTCAGAATGTTATACGTTCCCATCCGAAAAGCAGTCGCACCAGCTTGCTTGAGCGTCGTGCCAGCAAACCTCGATACATGCAAGAATACCATGCTCACGCCAGATCGTGGCAATGCATGTGGCGTGCTTCTAAAGCGCCTCTCTGTTCTTGCATCATCATCAGAGCAGTCTTGATACGCTCTGTCGGTGTCACGGCGAGGAAACTGGCTGTCACCCACTCATCATGCCGGCGAGAAGACTTCGAAGTGGTGTCAAAGTGCCTGTTTCAGCATCTTTGAATGCTCCTTGATTGTGTCGTAGGACAAGAATCGAACGCCATCTTTGGCGACTGAGCCTATACTAGAGCGCCGCAACCTTTGTAGAGCGCTCGTAGTCCTTCATTTCGATAGACTTGGGCTACGACGAGGAATGGATTCTTGGGTGTTGGTACTCCTTTCTGCTCGCGGAGCTGCACTCTTGTCTTTGCGAACTCGAATGGATACTGATTGCATCAGTCAACAGGGATGTGCAAAGTGAGGAGAAGGACTGACGTAGATGCGCCTTCAATGGCTCCTGCAACACCGCCTGCTAGCAATGATACCAGTGGTGGTGTGCTGGAGTCCTGTTATTCATTAATACTTGCTTTCTCTTGCGATGACTTGATAACTCACATGGCTCATGCTGATGTTCGCACTGATCTATCAAGAAGACAGCGCACAAAATTGCGCATAACATGGGAGAAGGAGTCTGTTCGTCGAAGCACAAGACCAAACATTGCTGAGGAAGATTTCGGCTTCACTTTATTTCCGAGCCAGCCAAACATGATCATCAAATTCTCGTCCATCCACAACACCACAGTTCCATGGCTCGCGCGAGCTATTCACATGGCATAAGATAGTTTATGCTGGACGATTGATGGATTCAAAAATTGAAGATGGTCATCATCGGGAGCAGACACTCAAAGGACAGCAGAGAATGCATGTCTCGACCAAAAGTAGAAGACTCTAGGATGAAAGCACGCTCATGATTGCATTTTATGTAGCTACACTTCCCACATCTTCATGAAAACAATCGTCGCCAAGCTCATAACAAAGTCAAGATGATCTACAGACCAGAGTCTTCTTTTTTGTAGTAGGCATTGGCGTATAGTTCTTCCAGTTCGTGCAAGTCTTCTGGTAAGAAGCAGAATCTGGATACACAATGTTCGATGGACTTTCGACGAATTGGGACAGCCAGACCCTCGCTCACATGCCACGCGATATGGCAGTGCATCAACCAAGCACCTATCTGATCGTCAGTATCTTGTCAAAGCAGGAGAAATCAGATTACCAGGATTATTCGAGTTGAAAGCAAGTGCAAGCCAGCCCACACCTGGCAAGGTAGCAGTATCTCTTCGTGGTGTGTAGCCCAGTTCAAGTTTGCAGTCGATGCATTGAATACCTGCTGTCCCTGACAATGACAAAGAAATCATGACCGTGAAGATGGATCGGATGTGGAATTGGTGGAATTCCTTGAACAGTCTGAATAAGCCAGTAGTTCCATTGTCCTTCGTCAGCAGTCTTGATTGCTTCATATGATTGTGGATAGTTTGTGTTGCCAGCCATGAGGTAGCTGAGAGTAGGATTGTCCCATGCCACGTTGATAGCTGTGGTGTTCAATGACCAGACAAAGATTGCATCTCCACCTGGAACAACGACTGCTTTGGTGAGACTGACGTCGAGTTCTCGGCTTGTAAAGGTCGAACTTGGAACGGTTGATTCCAGTATGGTGCAAGAGGACTTGGCTCTGCACAGTTTGCTGCTGGTGCAGGCCATGCTGATGATGATGGTGTGCCAGCTGTAGTACCACTGTATGTGAAGACTGCGAGACCAGCTCCGTTGTTTCCACTGAAGCAATCTCCAGCAACATTTGCTCTGAACCAGAAGTTACCACTTGTTTGGTTGGCGTTGAAAACAACGTCGTATCGCTGTCTGGACCCATCAGAATCCGTTTGAGTAGGTTGGATGGACAGGAATAAAGTCAGATGTGTGATTTGCATTGCGTGATTGTCAAGCGATACTCGAATGAAGTTGTCGGCACAATGTTGATCAATCGAAGACGATACTTCTTTCCATTAGTAATGCTGACTTGGCTGTATTTACCATTGCCATTAGCATCTTTGTTTGTTCCGTTGATCAGATGTTAGTTTGATTGTTCAGCATTTGGAGGTGGGGCCCCTGGTTCGAAGATGCTGCTGGTGATTGCATTGATGGAGAAAGCAGTAGGATAATACCATTCAGTGACTGGATATACACCTAGATCATAGTCGTAGTTTGCAGTCGCTGGACCTTCAAAAATCATAGTTCCTACAACACCATCTGCATATTGCGAAGAATAGTGAGCATGATACCATGATGAGCCGAATTGAGTGACTTGGAAGTTGTATGTCTTGCTATCACCAGGAGCAAGAGCACATTCCGTGATTCCATTTACTCCGTCGGATCCAACTGAGTTGAATTGTCTCACACCGTGCAGTGGAAAGAGTTCCATTGTCTTGCATAGAATTCTTGACATTGATGACAAGCTTATCACCCAATTGGCTCGAATTGTTGGACCGGGATATTGATTGTTGATCAAGAGACAGAGTCTGCTTCCATGACCATCTGGATTACAAGTTGTGTTAGGTCACTTCAAGATTGTAAGTGACAGTTTTGCCAGTGACTGGAAATTTCTGATCGAAATCGGTGGCAATGCTATATCCATTGGACCAACACGCTCTACTATTTGGACCATTCGTGCATTGAGAGTCTGGTACTCTTGACGACGTAGATGCTGTAGAGGATGTCGAAGTTGCTCGTTTCTCTATCTGTACATCCTCTGCAGGAACCACACCAGCAGAAGCAAAACCAGCCAAAGCCGTAAGGCAGAGTGTTGCCAACGAAGTAACCTTCATGGCTAGTAACGAATGCTTCTTAGCTGACCAAACGAACGATTTCGAGAAAAAATGAGCAAGTTTGAGCAGAAAAGATGCGGCTGATTGAGATCGTTCGAGATATGGATCTGAATGTCGAAGACATTAATACTCCATCCTTCCACTTACCTTCAACACTATTGTTCGTACGAAGATCATCCTAGATTGAGACTCCATACCTCTCCTTCGCCACTCTAGACAAATGTGGTAAGATCCTTTGTGTTTACAACAAAAGTTATGTTACCCAGTGGACAAGGTTAGCAGCCGGAAGTATGTAAGATGCTGGTCTGACTGTATGGAATAGGATTTCCAGTAATGTGGATGCAGCAACGAACAACGATGCATCTCGTTTTCTGCAGGTCGGCTTGCGAGCTCTCCATGCCTAGAATGCTTGTTGGGACCTGAACTTTGCCTCAATATTGCATTGATTGTCTTTACAGGTCAGCTCCTCGGTCAACTCTATATCAAGAATCCCTTGCTCCTGCAAGCCCAATTCAATGCTCGCGTGTGGAAGACTCTGCGTTGTGCGACCTCACGCCTTCTTGGTTGATACATTCCTAGGCTGCATGATGCACGGTTTCTCAATCTCCTACTCACATGGCTTTCCGACATCCAGACGAGTTTCGAAAACGGATTTTCGGATTCGGATTGTTCGCTTTCCCATCAGTTCCGTGATGAATAAAGTCGAAATATTGATAGCATAATCGCTCCGGCATTAGAGCTTAGCGACGATCCAACGTTTGCATGAGCGGCTGCAGAACAATTCTCTATCCTTTTGGATTGTGGTGAGAGCTCAAACGGTATCTCCAAGGTGTCTTTCATGCAGGAAAAAGCTTCCGATCTGCATAACGGTCGTTCTCTGGCGTGTTGTGATTGGAAGTGAAGTGTGGACCCTCGTCATCGTCACGTCGAAAGTCTTGCCCCAATTCTCGTGCCTGCCAGGTTCTGCATCCGCCTCATTATTCAACGCACATCATCTCTTGATCGAGAACAATATAACACCAACATCAATGACTTGGCATTGAATGACTCCGATTGCTCGCGAATTCGCCCAGAAAGCAGTAAGAGATATGAATGGATTCTGAGCGGTTTTTTTTAAACATAAGCACGTGCATAGACTTTTCTATCGTGCAACGATCCAGAATATGGGAAAAGTTTCACTGCAGATGTCATGCTTCAGTCGTTTGTACGAACAAGGCTCGAGCATGAACCACGAGGTTGATTGAAGGGATGAGTGCATATGCGGAAGATGCGTTTGCATACGAAGACAACAATATTGACCAGCACATAATTATTCGCTTCAATCTCGTGAAAGTGAAGCTTTTCGGATTGCCTTACGAGGGATCATCACGGTCAACCGGCAAAATCGTTCCCGAAAGTCCCGAAAGAAGTTTCAAGACCGCCATGACCAGAGATGAACTTAACATCATTCCCGATTTAGGCGCAGATGCTAGAATATGCCACTACAACAAACCACACAACCATGTGTCGAACAAAGGATTGGGGAGACGAGACAAGGACAATTGGTCGTTTTGGTTCGTAAAATTCAAAGAACAACCATAATTTTGACCTCAGCTTCGAGCAATTGCATCAATCGCACCTTGCTGCATGACAGAGTCGCAGCGCATCCGCATCTGCATTCGTCGAGTTTCTCGGGAGAAATCCCAAAGGTTGATCTTCAAAATCTGAGTCGTTGATTGATTTGAATAATAGCTACCAAGACTGAGCCAAGATCCATACCAGGGATCCTTGTTTGATCAAAGTTTTTGTGCGACATTTACAGATCTGACTGACCAGGCTCAAACGACTCGGCCTTACAATCGTTTAGTAAGATCTTCAGCATCTTACTCAGCCAGCTATCCGACAGCTAGATTCTTCCTCTATACACGCCGGGTCACAGACTAATTTTGTAACAGCTCCACTGTGAGACGGCATCAGAAGAAGAAGCAAAACCAGCTCGTACTACGCCTCCATAAACGACACTCATATTTACGTTGTAGGAAGCTCGAATATCCGAATAGCCATGCATGCCGTCAGCACCATCGTCACCGCCATCAGATTCATCTCGAGCTATCAAAAATATCCTCAATCTGTCGGACATTCAAGGTGGGTTTTTCTGCGAGAGTATTGGAGAGATACACTGTTCTTACACCGTTTTACATGGTTGGGAAAGCATAGATCTCAGTCTAGCCAGGGGTGATGATAAGTGATCGAAGAAGGTTTGACTTCTGACTTCAAAAGGTTGGTATTTCCTTTCTTCTTGGTTGCTGAGCAGTATCTCAATCTTTTTACCTTCGTTGTTGCGAACATGGCCATCTCGAGTTTCTCATTCCCTTCGTCCCAGTTTCTGGCTTCGCAGGTTCAAGCAACTGTTATTCCTTTGGTGTAGATTTTCAAAATGGGGTACATATTTCCAGAATGCTTCTTCGACAGATAAATTCACTTTCGTTCAATATTTCGAAGGATGCCCAAAAGGATGTTGCTGATAACATTCTTGTCGATCCAAATGCCGACCAATATCAATGCTCTCAGACTCCATTTACTCCAGATGATACAAATGAGCAATCGACCTGTCCAATTCAGAAGAATCAGTTGTATTCTGGAGAATGGTCGATCATCATTGCTTCGAATAATGGCAATGGAGATCCAATGCTTATGAGAGAGACTTCTCGTTTGATCGTTGGTGTACAAACCACAATCACATATACGCCAACGGTTTCTGTCACAACTACTGCTACGCCAAACTCGACAAAGACGCTACTCCACACAGTTCAGCATCAACAGTTACAAAATCTGTCACTTTCCCAGCTGTGACCATCAGTCCAATAAACCACTGTAAGTGTAGAAACGAATAGATTGATTCATACTGAAGTTGCAGGTCAACCAAGCACAACCACAATTACTCTTACGAAGACAACTTCGACAGTCACAAAAGTATGTCTGCTCTTCGATCGACCCAGGCATGATCGGTTGGGAAATTGAGCTAACAACATCAGACCTCACTTTTCAATTGAGCCACTGATCACGACCTCAACATACATCAAGACTTGCTCAATTCCACCATCACAAATAAACCAGACACAACAGCACACATTTCACCAACCGTCGTCACAATCCAAGCCCAAAATGCAGGTCGATCTCAACCCAACTGCAGCAGTCTTTGCAGGACGCAGTCGCTGTTGACGTTGACTCGATACGTGCTAATCGTGAGGGCTTTCCTCCTCGAGAGAAGGCAGAGATTGGCAGAAGCTGCTGCTATCTATCGTGAGGTCTTGATCAAGCTACGACCACTGTTACAGACACCAACCCGTCATTTCCCAAAAAGTCGATGCGACAGTGACAGGCACAATCACTGCTACAGTCACAACTACTGTGCTAGCTACTTCTGTGTCTACTTCGACAACCACATCAACTGTCTACAGCGGCACAACGACTCTGCCAAGAAAAGCACCACTGCTGTAGTCCAGAAATAGATCTGAAAATCCATCAGCTGATCATAAAACAGGCAACTCCAACCTCAACCAAAACTACTATATTGTCGGCACAACTACCTCAGTGCTCACGGTTTCACCCCTTGTGACAATCATCATCTCAACAGCCCAGCAGCTAGCAGCAAGGCATGTTCATCAGCAGGAGGAAAATGGTGTGATTAATGCAGCTGCCATTTTTTGATTGTATACGTAAACGAACGGCCGATAAGCGCTTGAAAAAGTCTTCGTCCTCATGCTTCATCTCTCATAACATCTTGTTTCGCACCTCATTCATGACCCCCCTCAATCGATGCCAACTTATCCCAGCCTTGCACTCTCAGACCTTTCGCTCTCGGTGCTTCAATGACATTATGAATCTGCCAGTTCTCCCACTTCCAGTATATGGTACCAATGTACCATCTCTATTCCGCACCGTCTTAGAATGCTTTCTCAATTTCTTCCTTGCTACCATGACCGGCACAGAAGACTTCGTGACCAGATAATTACTGAAACTGCCAAGAAGGACACCTTTGACATTACTCCTACACGGCTTCCTATGATAACCAATGTTGGAGAGAGATAATCGATAGCTCTGTGATCATATGTCGTGGTGACTTGCAATGAAACACCTCTACCATACTCGCACTTGAAGTCTAGTCTTGCGCAGTAGTCGGATGCAGAGCTCGGTGATCGTTTCTACCGCTTTACGTCTTTCGTTCTCGGCAGCGCCGTAGACACCTTGCTTTGGGTTCGTGGCTCGCCGCCAGCGAGTTCTAGCTAGTGGAGATGGACCTGGTGACGGTGGGATTGTGCTAGAAACCAGACTACTGATCACTGAGGCGGTTCTTTGACGGAGTCTGTCCTTGTCCAATCTCCACTCCACCTTCAGCTGCCACCGCTGATCCTTCTTCACCTGCGGCGTAGACAGCGAAGAGAGTGTCCATCTCGAAGAACGGTTCCGATTGTCCATTCAAGTGCATATTCTGATTCTGGTGAGAGATCACTGCTGACAAGATAATGCGTTGCCTCTTTCGGCGCTTTGCCTCACGCTGGAAGTGAT